>JAPVRG010073145.1:496-16421 GCA_029783565.1 Rhagoletis cerasi
ATCATATGTATATTGGGATAAATTAATAAAAAAAAGCAATTGCTTTTTCGAAGCCTTTTCTCAAATTTTGAAAGTTTCTTCATACAAATTGATGTCAAATTTGTGAAAATTTGAGAAAAAGCAATTGAGTTTTTTTTATAATTAGGGGTCTTCTCTCTAAATTTTTTTCATAAAAAACACAAGAAATTAACATAGTATTGTGAAAATTTTTCCCAGGCACCATCAACAAAAACCACGAAACACACGTATTTTGAATTTTGAAATTCGAAAATTCGTGAAAATAGTACCAAATTGTCACTTTAGGACGTCTGGGTAACTTTTTGGTTCGTTGTATTAAAAAACTGAGTACACCATTCGCTTTAGCCACTTATTCGCCATGAGGTTGGTTATATTATTTTTCTTTCTTGTGCAAGATGAATGTGTTTTCATATAAGCATATAAATGTATAGCAAAACAATCTTTTAAATCGCGGTTTTCGGAGTAGCTCATTCAGTTTTTGCAATAATGAATTTTTTTTTTTCATTTTGTAAGGTCCTTAGCATCGTATTTTCATATTCTGCTGCCGGAGGGAGGATCTGAAATACTTTATCTAAATAAGGCATCTAATGTAAATATACAAGGCAACGCAAAATTAATCACCCTATCGGAAGATGTTATAATTTCATCAAACGGCGCCGAACGTCAATCATATTTGACATTTGTGATCTAGACAGCAGGGGTACACAAACAGACAAGCAATTCAGCGCGATACTACGCTAGAGGTCCATGATAAACTACTTCTTACTGCCGGAATTGGATGAGCGGGGCTTGGTGAAGATGTGGTCTCAACAAGACGGCGCAACCGCACACACAGCACGGGCCACAATGGATATTGTGAAGGAAGCGTTTCCAGGTCGATTAGTCTCCCGTTTTGGCGATTTGGCATGGCCTGCAAGATCGCCCGATTTAACTATCCCATATTTCTTTCTTTGGGGCTACTTGAAGTCAAGGGTTTATGCCGACAAGCCTGAGACTAGTGCCTCAAAACCATCGATGGTACCATAGATGTTATCGACAGGGAAAATGCTTTAGCCCCTACCGATGGTTTTTTGAAACCATCGATGGTATTTTACTTTGCACATCACAACGTCATATATTTGCAAAGACTGACCGAAATTTAAACATGCTAATATTTTTAAATATAAATCAATGGCTGTTAAAATAATATCATGGCCTCATAAATATAAAGTTCCTTTTCCATTTACGTTACCCCACAACTTCACAGGAAACCAGTGATTGCCTACCAAGTGGCGTTTTAACAGATAGTTGCGAGCAATATGATTGCAAGTTTTTGTGCGTGGGCACTTCTATATCTTGACATAAGCATTTGCCATTTGACGCCACCAGACAACATTCTCTCTATTTCAGTGATTAGAAATAGTAAAATCCTGCTGACAATTTTTTTAAAACGTAATCATAAATAATGCAATAGAGAACAGCGTATTAATTTGATTTAATATCATAATTTTATCGATGTTACCACCAACACCATTTCTCTCAAATGAAAATATGGCTGTCAACCTATAAGATTGCCGGCAATAGATATAAAGCAATAAGCTCTGACATATATTGCCGCCCATGAGCAATAAGCGGTCTCCATTGGCAATGTATTTTGTGACATGATTATTACGACATCAGTGTTTGCCTGTAGAGACAGGCCCTTAACCTGCGAAAAGCGAACTAACGCGAAACTTTTTTATTATATTTGTTTTGAACTTTCCGACTTAAACTTTGTTTTATTTTGAAATTTCTAGTACTTACTTAGTTCAATAATAAATGAAAGATTGTATTGTTTTGACTTTTAAATCCGTTTAATATAATAAGTGTAAATAAAATAATATTTGAGTACCCTCTTTCCATTTAACCCTCTAATGCATAAGTCCGCCTTAAGGCGAACTTTGATAAAAGTACGATATCCATTAAATTTTTGAATATTTGAATTTTACTAACATGTAGTAGTAGCTCGTACTTTTCAAAAATGCACTCGCCGCTTCGATCGTACGTATAACTTTGCAACAAAAACAATTTGAAATCGGAACTTCGAAAATTCGTGGGTGAAAGTTTTAATATTTCAAAAAATCTAAATAAATAATTTTTAACGTCAAAGTGAGCTAATAAAATTTATGGCGAGTAGCTTTTAGTATTAACTGTACAATTTCAGTATTTGTCGGTTCAAAAAAAACATAGTAAGCCAGTGCAGTGACTCAAGGTACGAAGTCCGCCTAAAGGCGGACTTGTGCAGTACAGTGAAGAATTTAAGTGCATTTGCATTTGAATGAGTTGGAATGTTACAATAATTATTTATAAATTTTTTAGCCATAGCAATTCATCAAAAACTTTTCAAAATATCGGCGACGTCAGATGACAATTAAGAAAATTATTGGAAGCGGTGCCCTCTGATGACGAAAGTACCGATAATGAGAGGGTCGGCTAAATTTCTTAAACGTTGTTCGTCCATATCTGCTCCGCACTCTTCGGCTCAGGGCTGCCATCGAGCCAAACCCTGGGCAAGAACCTACAACTGCCGCGCTTGGCAGAGACGATTACACCCAAACTCCATCCACGTCAGGTGTAACTCTTGCGACGGATCGAGTCACTTTCGAACTTGCCCAGGTCTCAAAACTCATATCAAATGGACCACGTCAAACGTGCCCCTATGCTGGTCAAACCGAGCTGCCTCTACGGCACACCAGAGTCCGCCTGAGCAACTCAACACAAACGCGACCATTCCCCAACACAACACAACAATAGACCACGCCACAGACACAATGGCATGGAATATTAATAGCTGCGGATTATGGGCAGCAGCAGTAGCTCGCCTGATATAACAATTGTAAGCGGTGATCTGATAAACAGCATAACGTGGCAACCTTTGCTGATTCTAACATCAGAAAATTTACCCATAGTCATCTCGATTGATAAACCTACCGACTTTTCTTCCACGGAACACCGAACCTGCATCAATGCTGATAGGAACAGCTTCGCGAAAGTTACTGAAAGCACCTGTTCTGCCCTCCCCACACCAACTGACGTTCACGTAGGTTAGAGTAAGTTTCGCAGGGTTGTCACTGCTGCTACAGCCAGCTTCATTCCAACTGGATGTATTTCGTACCCCGTCCGAATTTTCCTGCCCAAGCGGCTGTCGTAGCTGATGAGCGTGACAACCTTCGTCAGGCCAACCCGGAAATCACCGCATTAGGGATCGCAACTTGTGAACGTACATACGCGGAAGTAGTGGGAAGAGCATCTGAAGACTTGTAACTTCACCTCTGAGACGAAATCTCTTTTGCCGACCGCGCTTTGTCGGACCCGGAGCGATGCGCGAGCTACTTTAGCCGGCAGTTTATACTGCATCATCCGGTTCAAGTAGCCATCGTTTTCTTGAAACTTTATTTAAAAAAATCAAAGTGAATAAAATTCCATAATAAAAAATAATCAAAATTTTATATCTATAATGCATAGGTCCGCCTTAAGGCGGACTATATATATTAGCCCTCAGAGGGTAAATTTGACTTCAAAATGATTTTCTGACATAAAAGCTATGTTGGTTGATATAAAATTTATAACTTCTAAATCTATCATCTCAAAATAAAATGTATGCATTAGAGGGTTAAAGGGTCACGCTGCAGAGTTTAAATTATTTTGTTTAATTTGTTATTCAAATTTAAAATGTTTATTTAAATGAAGAAAATTTTTGAATGAAAGCCAATTTTCATTTTGATATTTTCAACCATATTCATGAACAAAATTAAATTACATAAAACAAATAAACAGGTAACTAAAGCTTAAGTATTAAAACCTACATTTACTCCCCCCTCCAGTGAAATTAAAAATTAATTAATATTAAACGTAACTTTTTCGATTCTGTTTGAAAGTGTGAGTGAATTAGTGCTTTGTATTGAATTGATAATTATGTTTGCAGGTTTGAGTAAATCTGTTGATATGGTTTTCATATTATTTCCATGTTGAATTTTGAATACTTTGTCATGTTTAGAGATAACTTTAAATGACCCTTCATTAGGTGGTCTTAAATTTGCCTTATGAATCACTTTAACAAATACGTATTCACAAGTATCCAGATCTTTGGGAACAAACGAATACTCTTTATTGTGATGCAAAATTTTTGAACGAGCCTGCGAAAAATGTTTTCTTAGCTTTGAAAGAGTTTCCATCGTATTACCCATTTGATCATTATAGGAAACAACTAACTCTCCTGGCAGAGTCACCAATATGTAGAGTTTAAAATATTTTATTTAATTTGTTATTCAAATTTAAAAAGTTTATTTAAATAAAGAAAATTTTTCATTTTGATATTTTCAACCATAGTCATGAACAAAATTAAATTACGTAAAGCAAATAATCAGGTAAATAAAGCTTAAAGTATTAAACCCTACACACCCTAAGGGAATCATCGATATTATCGATGGTTGTCTATAAAACTATCAAAAATCATCGATGGTGCCACTATCGATGGTTTTGCAGCACTAGCTTAGACAATCGCACCCCTTAAGGAGAATATTCGACAGGAAAGCGAACTGTTATCACCAGAAATCATGCGGAAAGTCATGGAAAATGCGATAAAACGGGCAGAAATATATATCAACATATTCCTTTGCTAAGGATTGTATATTACATTGCTAAATTATTGAAATGTGGAAGACCAAAGTCGACTCAAATCGCTGAGCTATAGGAAAATATGCAAGTGAAAAAACAATAGCTAATTTGCGAGCTAGAAAATTTTCGCTAACAGTTGATGAAACAACCGACGTATCAGTGAAGAAATGTTTGGTGCTTGATGCAAGATATGTCGACAACGCCAGCGTAGTTCATGACCGCTTTTTTGCATTGTTAGAGCTTGGAAAATCAGATGCGATGTAAATTTTTAATCTTATTAAAGAATTTTTTAATTCTAAAAATATTCCGTTAAAAAATCTGATCGGACTAACAACAGATGGTGCAAGTGTAATGACAGGCAACATAGGAGGACTGAAGGCCTTGTAGAAAACGGAGGCTGATGTTTTTCACATAACATACGCACGCCACTCATTAAATTTGTGTCGCAATCACGCTTGTAGGGATGGGTAAATTCGGGATTCGAAGCTTCGAGATTCGAATTTTAATCGAATTTTAATAGAATTTTAGCTTAAAAATGGCGAATTTTTGAAATCGAACTCTGTGGTGCTAAAATTCGGATAAAATCGAACTTTTCTTGGAAAAAAATGGAATTTCGTCTTTTTTTGCACAAAAACAACTCTTCAACTTTCTTCTTTTTGACTCAAGGCACATTAACAAGGTAGCCTTAGCAGGGCTGCAATTTTCATTTTTTTTTATTTCGTGAATAATCTGAATTGTCAAACTGTGTTACATTCTTATACACATTCACACACATACACATTTTCTTGCTTTTTGATTGGTCGAACGTGTTTGCATTTCTCTCTGTTTTGATATTCTAGGTTGAGTCAAAGAAATACATCGATCTTTTCGATGTGATGCATAGAAATATTGCATCGATGCATGTCGGGAGCATTCCACCAAAAAAGGTAAATTTTCATCGACAGGCTAATTACTTTTCCGGAAAGAATTTTCAGAGGAAATTTATTTTAAATATTAAATTAGCACACAAACCGATATTTACTTGATTTTATTAATGATATACATATGTATATTTTTTACCACAACAACAAATAATTTACCGTTATTTCAGCGGAAATCTATTTCAAATACATAATTTAGCATGGAAATTATCTTTCAATTAATTTTACCAAATTATATATATTTTTTACAACAACAACAAAAATTAGTTAAGCGTTATCAATTGTTTTCATCCCTGGACATCAAAGAAGCCTATGCTCGGAGTATTTGGATTTCACGAAATATCAATGAATGGGCGTGAAGTGACATGCAAAAGTTATGCTTTAGATAGCCTCAGCACCAACTTTTCCTTACAAAAGTGATGAAAATCTAAATTTATAAAACTGATATTCGTACGAGTCCCGTACAAACACGCGTGTCCCGTACAAACAATTGCATTAAAATTCTTTACACTTTTTTGAAATAAATGTATTCTTAAAACTTTTGTTGTTTTAATTTAGTTGATGTTACTGCTACGAAATTTTATTTTAGTTTTTTTAAAATTATCATTAATTTCGCTGAAATTTCACATAACACACAGTAACTAAGACTCAAGGTGGACTAGAGCTGTCCCGTACAAACAGGGAACTTATTTCGGATTTTTTGGGCATACGCGAATATTTCAGAAAAAAATTTTCTGTTTTTGGTTAGTACTTTACCATACAAGCGTAATATATTAGAAACTTTGTTTTATACATTTTTACTTTGTATTTTATTAGAATCGTAAACAATGTCTTATAAACTACAAAACTACACAACAACAAAATTATCTTTTCTGAAGAAATTTGCCTAATTACCGCTATAGAAATTGATATTAGTTAGAAAATACAAGGTAGAAAGGTTTTTTAAAAGGCAACATTTAACGAAAGTAGTGGTAAAAATCGATTCTATATATATTTTTTGAAATGACGTTTATCTAAAATTTGTAGTTTCGGAAATATTATATATACTTCTTTGTTTTTTTACTAGCGCAAGATAATTTTGGTTTGGTTGAAATCGGCGTAAAAAGTTCTATCGATTTGCATTTTTTGTTTTTTTATGGCTAA
This sequence comes from Rhagoletis cerasi, assembly GCA_029783565.1. NCBI lineage: Eukaryota > Metazoa > Arthropoda > Insecta > Diptera > Tephritidae > Rhagoletis > Rhagoletis cerasi. The sequence continues at coordinate 7,213 of JAPVRG010073145.1, forward strand.
ATTGGTATTCTCTAAGCCGTAAACGCAAATATATAAACTAAAAAAACATTAATACAATGAATTATATTAAATCAATACAATAATACAGCGGTAAATTGAAATATATCGAAGGTCCAAAGCATTGGTTTTGTTCGATGCATAGCAAACATCGATGTTTCCGATGCCTCGATATTTTTTCCTCATACTAAAGTCAACCCAAAAAAATGTTGAAAATTCGACAAAATTCGAATTAAATCGAATTTGCACCACCTAATTTCGAATCGAATAATCGAATGGTTGGGCAATGTTCGAAATTCGGAAAAAATCGAATTTCAACCCCACTACCCATCCCTACACGCTTGCATAAAACTACCGAGCAGTAGATATTGAGTTTTTATGCCGCAATATTTATTCTTTCTTTTCGCATAGCCCTAAGGGGATCTACGAATTCAGAGAGTTTTTGGATTATTGTTCAGTGAAACCACGTAAAACTCTCGGTATGTGTCAAACAAGATGGCTTTCTATAGAAGCTGTAATTTTTAGACTTGTTGAACAATAGGAAAGTCTGAGGTTATATTTTTTTCGGAACTCGATCCGCAGAGCTATCAAACACAACGAACTTAAAAATTGAAGCCCATTTGTGTTTTTGTCTCAAATAATCTTTTTTTAAACGCCCGAATTTGTTTTGTTAGCCTTAAAGTTTGGTATGAATGGTTAACAAAATGTAGCACTGTAAGCAATATTATTTGGTATTTTAATTTATACCAATCCGTATATTAAATAAAATTTCGTTTTAACACGACGAGAGTGTGGCCGGGTGTGACATACCCGCCCTCTTACTGGTTGTATTTTTTTTATTAAATTATTCAAACACCTTGTTATTTTGAGTAACTGGAATAAAAGAATTGCAGTAGAAGGGAGTGGCGTTATATTTATTCGACTCGAGTAACAAGCATGCTAACACCATTGCGCTGTAAAATGTTGATGAGGTTTATATTTAGTTTTTTTATAACCTATATTATTATAGATTTTAATCTCTTTAAGGTTCTATAAGTTATTTTCACAAATTACTAATCTTTTATGCTTTTGTGACTTTTTTGAAAGTACCAATATTTTTTCTGGAAAAGTTTTGTTACCACTCCCGCCGGGTTCAGGATGAACAATTTTTTGGTAGTTTGGAAACTGACTTGGTAGGCTTTTTGGTACCTAAAAGTATTTACAAGTCGCAATACTGGTGCCAATGCCAACGCAACGCCAAAATTGTATGTAGACGGGCCTTTGAGGAAATGTGGTTTTAGAGTTCTTAAACTCAATTGGGCTAATTTAGCAACAGCTACATTTATTTGTTCTCGCAAATGCTCTTCGTTTTGCATTGTTTTTTAATAAATTTTGTCCCTAAGAAAGCCCCAGTAGAAAAAATATAATGGGTTCAGGTCGAACTATCGAACAGGCCACGTGATTGGCCCCAATTGTTCAGTCCATCGTTTTTTTTTAATACTTGTATTAAGTCAATGGATAAAAACTTTACTGACTAGATTATCTAAAATTACTTAATAATAATTTAACAACTAAATCGAAAATTAAAAAGATGGTTGCTTTGCTAAATAATACAACTCAATGCGTTACTTAAACTGCGACCTTGGCATCGCAAAATCAAGACCAAGGCTTCTAGAAAGCCGATTAAACTCTTTAACTTCCCTTATAAAAGCAGCAAAGCTTAATTCATTGGATCTCAAAACTTCAATATGAAACACATATATTGTGGAAGCGAAATACTATTTTAGGAACATTGAAACTTAACTGCCCAAGTAGAGCTCAACAGTCGACGGCACCGGAGATTATATCATATATAAACATTAAACTTGGGACAAAACTTCTGACTTCGAGTGACGAAAGATTGATGAGCATGCACCCTGCACTTTGGGGCGGCAAGTGATTATCAAAATGAAGTGGTATAAGAGAAATAGAAATAGAAACTTGCGCTGAACTCTTTCAATTCTAAAAGAGTGTGAGGAATACATCGGATTCTAGATGACTGAGGTATACTCCAATTTCAATCGGACTAGAGAACTAAATAGAATTTTTCTTGTGTAAGGGTCTTTGAAGTCACTAGCATAGCGTCGCAGAAAAGCTAAGTTAGCATAAGCCTTCGGAATAATAAAATTAATATGGTTACCGAACGTTAAAGAAGAGTGTAAAATAACGCCATCATCACGAAATTCTTTAACTGAGGCAAAAGTTACAACAAACAGAATAAGTTGAGGAAAGCGCGTTCATGGACTTGGAAAACATCATGTGACAACATTTACTAGCATTGAGACGCAGTTTGTTTTGGAGAGCCCAAGCATTAGGAGCATTCAAATCTACCTGCAATAACAATGTATCCGATAAACAGGAAATTCTGCGAAAAAGTGTCAAATCGTCTCCATAAAACAGATATTTAGAATGTTCGAAGCATGAAACAACGTCATTAATGAATAGAATAAATAAGATAGGACCAATAATGCTACCTTGTGGCACACCAGAAGTTGTCAAAAATGTGTACGACTTATGCTGTAAACACATAATGGGCTTGTGGTGTGCGGCATGCAGCCTGTCAAAATGGAATACCTGTAAACCTTGTGTCGGGATGGCCGTTTTGTAATACAAATAAAACACATTTATTATTTAAGTAATTTAGTTTTAAGCACTCAACACGTCTCTTTCGCTGACATTTATCGACTAACTCAAGCTGCCACACTCTTGCAAACATACATCGTCGTCAAGGGCTGCCAAGTTACTTTACAGCTCGGCCATTCCTGATGAATCGTCTCTCCCGGACGATTTCGCGTCATTGTCAGTTTCGACTTGGTCATCTACGTCGCCGTCATCATAACTAAGATTACCCTCATCGGATTCTGCCGAACCCAACGGGGCACCAGGGTTTCATATTATCGTTGTTAAACACTCCAGAGTACCTTTTGCGAGTACTCTGTCTGTCTAAAAAATCTTCAATCAAGTAAGGGTCATGTGGAAGGACTTAAGTAACCACATATGGTCCTTTATACGCCGGTTCTAACTTGTGCGATGTCCCTGTGGGAGAAGGTACATGAATTATAACCACCAAATGACCTTCGTCATATGGCTTTAGTGTTCGATGCCACGCATCAAATCGCTGCTTCCATTTACGCTGCTCTTGCTATATTCGTTAGCTCACTGCTTGTGTTCGGAAGTCGTCACAGCTTTCCTGCACCTCGTCTTCGTGTTGAACTGCTTGTATGAGTCGGTTCGTTGTCACATCTTTCAATTTATAATTGAACACTAGGCTACGCACTGCTGCTTTCACGTGCCGAATCTCGTAATCCACCATAAATTTCCCGAAATCTTTTGAGGTAAACGCAGTCCGTCACGTGGTCTTTTAATACATTTAATACCGGTGTAGTCTTCGCATTGCTGAACGCCTTCAGCACAAAATATTTTGCAAACACGCACATGATGACTAAAGTGTAACATTTGCCATGCTTAAAGTATAAACAGAATCAATTCGCTGAGCGAACTTCGTTGGAAGAAAGTTCGCTGTCAAAATTAAAACACACTGCAGTGTATGAGATTGCACAGAGGACGAAGTTCGTCTGACGAAATTCGGCGAGAATAGATTTATTTTTAATTTTGCCGCTGCCGCCGGTCGACAAAATAAGCTATCAGTTATAAAACAACTTTTTATCTTTACTTTTCGAGCAGATAATTATCAAGAAGGAGAAGAATAGGACAATTTGAGTATTCATCTTTTCGCTTTTGTATTTTTATGTTTTTTATTTGTCAATCCACTTATGGGAATTTTGTTTCGGTTCTGTTTTACTGGGCCCGACGAAATTCTCTCAGCGAACTGGTTCTGTTTATACTTTTACTTCGCACGAATTGTCCCAGATGATCGAGATCAACGATCCTAAAGGGAATAGGTACCACTTCCCTAACATGTAGCTGTGCTTCTCGTTTACCGCCCCTGACCTTGTTGAAACAACAATCTGGACAAGAGTCAATGTATGTCTTAACGTATGGTCGCATTCGAGCAAACCAAAAATCTTTTGCCAAACGCTCCAAGGTTTTGTCCACGCCGAAATGACCTTCTTCGTCATGACGCGCTTGTGTTATGCACCACCCCACGCCTTAAGGAACCACCAGCCTCTTGTCACTGCCGATGTTGCGGTAAAGTCGATATCCTTGAACAACATAATCATCTCTGATCTATTTTGCATTCACTGCTTGTTTGCCGTCGATGATGCCTATAATCTGCTTCACTTCCAATTCATGGCTGGCGTAGTTACGTTCTGCATCACTGCATTGTCTGCTAAAATAAAATACGGTCCTCAAATCGTCGGTTTCTTGTTGCATTAATACACCAGACAACCCCTTAGCGCTTGCATCTGTGTGTACCTCGTGTGGTTTCGCCGCATCGTATATGGCTAAAACAGGTTTAGTAGTAATAGCCTCTTTTAATGCCTCATACAACTTTGGCGTTGCGTTGGCGTTGGCGTTGGCGTCGGTTTGACAGAAACGCAAGTAACGTGTGTGCTTGCTACAATGAACGCTGGGCAGCAAATGTTTTTAACATACTAACGACAGATAAATTAATATTTCGCATCAATAATTGCAATAAAAGCAATATTTTTTGCTCGGATTTGTTTAAAAATAAAATATATTTCATATAATTTTAATTATTTGCAACAGCTGACGTACGACGCAAGCGAAATGTTAAGAGTAGGCCATCTTTCTGCTTTATGTTGGCGTTAGCACTGCATATGATTACATGTTTTCATAGTCATCTGTCGAAGCGACGTCAACGCCAACGCAACGCCAAAGTTGTATATGGACGAGCCTTTACGAAGCAATAGCGTGGGCGGTCGTGCCATTACACCATAATCCTGCACAAACTTGTGGAAGTATCCGGTGATCTCCAAAAACTGACGTACTGCCGTTGCCGTCTAAGGAATAGGAAACTCTGCTATGACCTTCGCCGTATGCTCACCGGGTCTTATAACGTCGCGATTGATGATATGTCCAAGAAATTGGACTTCCTCTGACATAAATTTACTTTTATTCGGCCTAAGCGTAAGGCCGTGTCGTTTAACTGCTTCCAGAAAATCTTGCAAAACCTCTATGCCCTCAACCACGTATTAATAACGTTGACGATGACCTCCTGAATGGCCACTGGCGCGTTGACCAATCCAAAGGGCATCACAATATGCTCGTAAAGCCCTTCATGTGTCAGAAACGTCGTGTATTGCTTAGTCTCCTCTGCTAACGGAACCTGATAACAGCCTGATGTTATGTCCAAAGTGCTGCAATACTTGTTGCCGGCTAAGCGTGAATGCTGCTCTTCCACTACAGGCATGATGTAATTCTTCCTTACTGTCACTTCGTTTAGGGTGCGTAAGTCGCTGTACATGTGACTTTTCCCGTTGCTCTTCTTCACCAACAAAACTGATGCTGCATGTGGTGAATTACTTGGCCGTATGATACCACAGGCCAGTAGCTTAAGCAGTATGTCTGTCAACGTTGACCTCTGCGAGAACGGAACCTGGTATCGCTTTTTTACAAATGGCTTATCTGCCGTGACCTGAATCGACATCTCGCTGCCCTTACACCGCCCAATATCACACATGTCTTCTGCAAAACAAGACTTGTACTTTAGTAAAAGTTCCAGCACATTACCTCGCTGTTCAATGCATAAGTATTTCGATATGTTGAAGTTGTCTTCGCCTTTGTTGATTTGGTAGATCCCTTCATCAACAACTATTCGATAGCCATATTCTTGTAGTACATCGTGACCCAATAACACCTCATAAGGTAGCAATTTGTCTTCAGCAATATGCAAGGTCGCCTGCCGTTGCACCTTGTCCATCACTGTGTTGGTCTCGACTTTCTCAGATGCTTCCACCTTGCACCCGCCAAAACCAATAAATCGTTTTTGCACACTAATCGCCTGCATACAATTTGCTGCCGATTTCCTGATGAATGAACATCCACTGTCGGTGTCAATAAATGCTTTGAACTGCCTGCCATCTACTTGAATTATTTTCGTCACTGGAGTAGTCTCATTACGTGTACCTTCGTCCGAAATCTCCTTAACCGTAGACTTGTTGCAATCTTTCGCGATGTGGCCTATCTTCGAACACCGTTGTGGTTGTGAACACTGGGTCGCTATGTGTCCAAGCGCGTTGCAATTAATTAATCAATTTATGTACTTAAATTAATTTTATTCTATTTTTTTAGTTTATTTAATTTTACTTTATTTGATTTTTAATTTTATTATATTACTAGCTGCCCGTATGCGACGTTGTACGAATTTCTTAAATGCAAATTAAAAAAAAAACAATTTTTTCCTGTTTTCTATACAGATTAATATTATTTACTGACTAAAAAGATTTTTTTAGTTAAATAGTGTTTCAAAGCACTTCGATATACACAACATTTTTAATTTTGTCATTTAAAGCCAGTAGTGTGGTTTGAATGTCAGCATTTCCAGTTCTTGATAAAGGAATATATAATTGACCATCTGTAAAGCATTCTGAGCGCAAATCAATTCCCACAAATTGAAAAGTTTGGCCTTGGGCTTTGTTAATTGTAATAGCGAATGAAACCTTTACAGGAAACTGAAGACGTTTGTACTGAAATGGCTTGTCTGTTGGAATCACAGGTATACGTGGAATATACGCAGTTTGTCCGGCTCCTCATCCTGTAAGAATAATGCATTCTATAACATTGCTATGCTATTTTAAGTACTATGTCGATGGAAGCATACTCTTTAATTTCTCCACCAATTTTTTGCATTGCGACGCTATTAATCTCATCTACAGTAACATTCCTTGGCGAGACAAATACTCTCTCGCATAGTCAGTTGTATGGTTTGCTTAAAATATTTTCAATATCTGGATACACTTCATAAATGAGATCGTTTAGGGAGTGCACCCCTTTAACAATTCTAGAATCTACAGTGAGGGATCCATCGATATTTTGCATGCTACGACTGGTAAGGTCTGCCGAAAGTCCCCTCCGAAAAGAAAAGTGACGCCTCCAAAAATCGTATCACAGCTTCTTAAATCTCTTAAAGTGCGGTCGACTGATTCCATATGAGCGCGGTTAGTCATAGGGCACACATCCCACAGTATAAATAGGGCTACCTGTAGAACTTTTCCCAGCGGACCATTTTTCCGAATGCTTGAAAAAGTTTGCTGCATACATAAGCCCTGTTCGCGTACGCACTATCCAGTAAATCCAGTACTAATTTTTCGTACGCAAAAACTTGCAAGAAACCAGCAAAAGAGAGAGAATGGAGAGAGCAAAAATGACAGCTGAACCTGCAAGTTTTACTGGATTTTTACTGGATAAATTTTTACTAGCAACTTTTGCTAGTAATATAAACAGCTGATTGAAAGCAGCTGACGAAAAATAAACAATTATTAAAATTAAATTAGTTTCGTTAAAAAGGTGAAAAATGGAAAGAGTAAATAAATATAAATACAAATACAAATACAAATATTTATTACATGTACAAGTTTATAAAGTTCCCTGTGTACATAAATACATTAGGAATAGACCAGAATCTATATAAACGCGAGGATAGAAGTGCATCTTCAGCCGGAATGGCTGCAATTACCAATTTAATTGATTTACGCGCCAAATAAAAGTCAGCTGTCACAAAAACTTGCAACTTCTTACTAGTTTTGCGTTTTCGTACTCTCTTGCATGTTTCTCTCACTGAGAACAAATTTTGGCTTATTCTCTAAAATTTGGTTACTGCCAAGTTACTGGATATTTTTTGCTGGAGAATACGAAAACACAACTATACATTTAATGGCAATTTGAAAGTGGAGTGAGCAGTTCTATCACCTGAAAGCAAAGTTGCTGCTATTCCCGATGATACGTGCAGTTGATTTCACATAAGCCAATAGAAGATTTATCAGAAAAGTTTTACCTGTACCACCTGGTGGGTTGAGAAAGAATGCTTCGCCTTTGTTTTTTTTTTCAATATTCTGAATAATTTTCATAGACCACTTGTTTCTGTATGGGACTAATTTTTGAATGTTTTCCCGCAAGTATTCTTTTAAAACGTTTTGGTCGCATTGGTACCACAAATTACTTTGATAAACGCATTCAAGGGCGATAACCTTATCCTAAATTAAAACTAAGACTCTATCAAAAATGCGATCACAAAATGGTAATCCAGGGTTATTGAGCGGCTGACGTTCATTAAACCAAATGTCTTCGCAAAAGTATGGCCGGAATGTGGTCCATAAGGACATGTAGATTGGTGGCTGGCAAAAGATGTTATAATAGAGAACAGTTCCCTGAGATGTGGTGGTGACTGTAATAAGGCAGCTTCTTTGAGAGTGTCATTCCAATGCTAATTTTTTTCTAAAAGACCAAGCTCTAGGTAAGCAGCTTGGAAAGTGGGACGAACAGTGCCATTCACCGTTTGGTCCATGATCTACTTCCCGCGAAGAAATAATCCTATATGATAATCTATGCAAAAAGCTACCTACGTACCAAATTTCAAGAAAATCGGAACATAAATACGATTTTTCCGAATAGATCGGTCCGTGGTCCACTTCCCGGAAAAAAGAATCCTATATGCTTATCTAGACAAAAAGCTACCTACGTACCAAATTTTAAGAAAATCGGACCATAAATACGATCTTTTCGAATAGATCGGTCCCTGTAGTGCCGGGCTTCAGCCGAACAACTCAGCGGGATGGTGGATTTCTTTGCGGATAATCCGGGATTGGCTGGTGGAAAGTTCCAGCAGCTCCATGGAAAGTTGGAGCTTCAAAAGAAGTAGGAAGAGATGTCCACCAGGTTAAACGCCATAGGAGGAGGAGAGAAGTCTGCAGACCAATGGCGCACGGTAAGTAGCAATTAATTTGTCACTGATAAACATTCCACAAGGAGTGGTGTGTGCGGGTGGAGCTCCATTTTTGTGTGTACGTACATACATTGACGCGTAGAACGAAGTGTTAACGCATTTTACGTGTAAAATCTATATATATAAAATTAAGTGGCAAAACTTCCTGTTCGCATACTCCTCCTAGACGGCTTGCCCGATTTCAATGAAATTTTCAGGGGTGATTGGGGTCTGTTTGGAGGGTGCACATACGAAATTTAATGCCCCTCCGTGACTAGGGTCTCGAGATATAGGCCAACACGTGGACCCGGGTAACCCTAGGATGTGTTTGTACAATATGGGTAGCAAA
>JAPVRG010073266.1:0-16334 GCA_029783565.1 Rhagoletis cerasi
ATAAGAACGACCACCCGCAAAAATTTATATTGCGGTATTCGTTTGCTTCACATCGAAAGCTGTCCACCTTGAACTCGTCAGCGACCTAAGTACTAATGTATTTATTTCTATTCTCAAAAGGTTCGTCGCGCGGAGAGGCCGACCAGAAAAGATTTACTGCGACAACGCAACAAATTTCGTCGGAGCCGAGAGGAAACTTCACGATCTCCAAGAGGCTTCCAATGCGCAGAGGAGCAGTCTTCAATCGTTTGCTGCAGAAAAGGGCATGGAAATTGTTTTCATACCTCCAAGAGCGCCCCACTTCGGCCGCCTGTGGGAAGCAGCGGTGAAAAGCGAAAAACATCACCTAATACGTGCCGTAGGCGGCGTATTACTGACGTCAGAGGAGATGCAGACAGTACTCGCCGAAGCGGAATCGTTGCTCAATTCCCGGCCAATAGCACCGGCCAGTCAGGACCCAAACGATGGAGAAGCTCTCACTCCGGGCCATCTGCTAATCGGCACGCCACTTATTTTCAGAATCCGTGCCCGACGTGCCCGTGAGCAAACTAACGTATACAAAAAGGTCGCAGCTGTTGTGCGCTATCAGGCAGAAGCTGTGGCAGCGTTGGTCGAGGGACTATGTCCTCAGCCTACAACCTCTAACCAAATGGGTAATTTCGCAACCAAACGTGACAATTGGGCGAATGGTAGTACACGAGGACAACTTGTCACCTCAGCAGTGGATGGTCGGCAGAATCGAGGCAGTCATACCCGGAAAGGATGGAAAGATACGGGTAGTCGACGTCAAAACCAAAACGGGTACTTATAGAAGAGCCATCCACAAATTAGGCGTCCTTCCAAACACTTGAAAACGCAGTTCTTCAAAGCGGCCGGAATGTTGGCGCATACATAAATATGTACATTTACATTTATTGTTACTCTATTACAATTCTTTTCTATAAATTTATTGAAATTATTTATTAAGCATACTGCACAGTTTCCAACACGGTACACAATTAATCTTTGCGTTAAACGCAGTTATTGTAGCTAAATCTTTAAGAAATATGAATTTAAACTCTATTACAAATCTTTGTTAACTGTTAGCTTCCAATTTGTAACCCTGAAATAGGTCGAACTGAATTCTGTATAATAAACTCTCACTTATTGGAAACTTCTGATGCATATGTGGCCCGCAGCTCCAGCAGAGCATCAAAGCTAATTGCCGGTTGCAACGGTTGCCTGTCGAACTGTTTAATTATCAAAGGGATATTTTTAACATAGTGAACAGGAACATAAACAGTTTGACAGCAATCACATTACATAAATAGCTTCTGTTAAACATTAGGGTGGGTCGACATTAAGTGGGCTTTAGGCCGTTGGCCTATACATAAAGATAAATAAATTTAATTTGAAAAAAAAAAACAGGTTAAAAAACTAAAGACATGCTTTTATTGCAATATGAACTAAAAGGTAAATACGAATTATATATATATATATATATATGGCAAATGAGAATTGAGAGAACGACCGAGAAGGCCGTCAAGTACGAGGAGCCAGGCGGAACGGTTGCAAAGCCGGACGATTGAATTACATATACAAAGACTCTGTATCGAATAATATTTAAACAAACCAATCATTTCTTTATTAACCGGTTTACATTCTGACTATCACTAACCGACCTCGGTTAGGCATCTAATGAGCTGTCGTCGCTGTCGTCTACCTCGAGTTGTGGGTTAAGCTGACACCATCGCTTCATTTGTTCGCTGGATAGTACGCTGCATTACCGTCGTTGAGTCACCGGTGCCTCCGGTATGTCCTCGACAATATACCAGTCGTAGTCCAGTACCTTGGTGACCACATATGGACCTTTGTATTTTGCGTCTAGTTTGTGTGTCTCTCCCGTTGCTGTCGACACATTGCTGATAATTACTAGCTCACCTTCATTGTACCTTGTCGGCTGCCCATGACGTTGATTATATCGTCGTTGCCATTTCGATTGTGCTGCTTCGATGTTCTCTTTTGCGCCAATAAGTAACTCATCTCGGTTGTTTTCATCTTGCGGATCCGGTTCATCGTGGAGTGCTTGGATCAATCGGTTTTGACTGTAGTCTCGTAAGTTGTAGTTGAAAATGATTTCGTTCGGGCTCATCTCTGTAGAGTCATTTGGCTGAGAGTTGAGACTCCACTGTTATGTGAGCAAAGTTAATTCGCAATCTTTCGAAGATTTCATCGTCGTTCGTATAGCTGGTAAAATAGTCTTATTTACCCGTTCAGCTTGGCCGTTGCCTCGCGGTGTCCTTACTGCTATTTTGATGTGTTGTAAATCGTAAGCTTTTAAAAATGTTTCAAACTCATTGGAGGTGAACGCTGTTTCGCGATCCGTGGTGCTGATTTAGTATTTCTTACCGCTTTAAAAATTACGTATATGGAGAAAGCGCACACCAAAACAATGATGTGCTGATTACCTTTCTTACTTTTGGAAAACAGTCCCAAATGGTCGATGTGTAGTGATCGGAATGGTAACGGGATAATCTCTCTTAAGTGCATCTGACCTTCGGATTTCCCTCCTCGTACTTTGTAGATGCAGCATTCTGTGCACGCCGCAATATACCGCTTAACGTACCGTCCCATTCGATGAAACCAAAAGTCTCGCTGAATTCGCTGCAGAGTTTTCTCAATTCCGAAATGCCCTGAGTTGTCATGGCATGCTTCGTGATTCGCCATCTTATCGCTTGAGAAATTACCAACCGCCGCTCGCCATTAATCTTGCGGTATAACCTTCCTCTGTGTAATTCGTAGTCTTGCTGAACTTGCTTCGCGGATTTGGACGTTGACCTTAACGTTGTTGCTATGTCTTGCAACTTCTGATCTTGCATTTGCATCAAGTATACCCAATCATTGCTATCTTCAGTGGTAACAGCTAAAATGCTTTCTGCTGCTGTGTCCCTTCTTTGTTCTTTAGCGAATTAATGACACTGTTTATATTTGTTAAATATTATTTATTTAATTCAAGTACATACGATTTGTAAAAGGATTTATGCACAACAGTCCATGATGTTTCTGACCGCTGTTTTCTTCGCACTGATTTGCCTCGTCAGCTTGCAGAACAATGCAAGTTTAAAGTCCTGTGCATGGCGTGGGAGTATACATACATATGTAGATGAGCGCGAACGAAGACTGTGGGCGATAGTCCGTTGCATCAAGAGTGGAACAGAGCGGACTGCAGAGAGCGAGGATGGAATAAAACCGCTGCTTAGTTAGGCCACTTGCCATATGACAGAGGCAGTATCGCAGGGGGGGCTTTGTGTTTATTGTACATTATAGTGAATGGCATAATTGTTCACTACAAATTGTACATGCCGCCCCCAATGCTGACTCCAGCATTATGACGAAAACTGATTATCTAGAAAAGTAATAATAATGTTAGTGAGTTAGGTTGGCATCGTTGGAAGTCGGAATCGGCAAATTTTAGAAACCGACCGCTTGTAAAGACCTTGTTGCGTACGGACAGTGACGACACGAACAAGGTTGTCTGATCCAGGATGTATATCCATGATACGCCCCAATAACCATTGATTTGGTGGTAGTCGGTCATCTTTTATTAAGACAAGTTCACCCTCTGATAGATTTTGTTCTTGTTGTCTCCACTTAGGACGCGCTTGCAGATGGGAGAGCCAATCTGAGGACCATCTTATCAAAAATTGTTGAACCCATCGTTGGAGCTCAAAATATTGCGACGATAACGATTTTTGTTTAGGACATTATTGTGACATTAAAGCATCGCCGATTAGAAAGTGCCCGGGTGTAAGCACCAAAAGATCATCGGGATCGGAGGTAAGTGGGCATAACGGCCTCGAGTTAAAGCACGCTTCAATACGAACTAAGACTGTAGATAGCTGTTCATATGTCAAACGGGTTCCACCGACAGCTCTCTTCAAATGGTATTTAGTTGATTTTACATTGTCTTCCCAAAGCCCTCCAAAGTTGGGCGAATAAGGTGGATTGAAGTGCCATTGAATATGTAGGTCAGCCAGTTTTGGGATGACTTCGCGTTCCAAATCGGCACGCCATTTTTGGTAACTAGTTTTGAGAATGGCATCTGCACCAATAAAGTTGGCACCACAGTCACTATAAATGTCGTGCAAAGTCCACGTCCCCCGATGAAACGCTGTAAAGCCCACAAGAAATACTCTGTTGACATGCTGGTGACGGCTTCAAGGTGCACGGCCTTTGTTGCAAGGCATATAAAGATGATGTAATGTGGAACGATTTTCCGTCATCCCTTGTCAATTTTGGTTTGGAGACAAACCGGTTTCGGCATTGTGCCATCTTCAGTGTCATTTTTCGAGAGAACGAAAAATGACACTGAAGATAAGCAAATGCGAGCCAACGCGGGGCAGCAGTGAATGAATATCAATCGATTTTTGTCCCGTTTGTTTTCCTCGAATTCTTTGTTTGTTGTAAGTGAGCCACAGCGATGTTGTTGTGAGCCAACTGAGCCAATTGAGCTTCTGGATGAGCATCCCTGATTTAAAGAACGGCCATTTGACGTTTTGAAGAAGCGTCATAAACAATGCGCACCTTAGTAGTGGATCTATCTTTCTTTATCACCGCGTGATGTGGCAAAACAAAAGATGTGAACGCAGGCTTGTTAGATGCAGTTAGAACATAATGTTGTTCTTCACGGGTTGTTGCAGGAACAATTTGATTTAGGTTAAAATACTCCTCTATACCATCCATGTATTGAGCATGTAGAGTTTCGTCGTACTGGAATTTACGCTCCAGCTGTAAAAATCGATTAAGAGCAATTTGCTTTGGTTTTCTTAAAGTTTGATTAGGGTCGTAAATTGATTTTAACAAAAGTCGAGCAAGGTATTTTCCATTATCTTGTCTTACGTGTGTTTTTTGAAAAAACTCTTCACACCACTTGTCTTGATCTGACATTGGGGTTTCAGTAGGTACTTGCTCGCTTTCGTAGAACTTTTGCACAAGGGCCTCTAGTTCAATGTTTATGTGATGGCAACGAATTGTAATAGTGGACGATGGTGGAGTATGGATTCGACCCAACAAAATCCAGCCAAGACATATTTTTTGAGCCATTGGCTGATCAAATACGCCGATGCGCATTTCCGGTAGCAAGATTTGAGCAATCATGTCAGCACCAAGAATAACGTCGATTTTAGAGTTAGACCCTGAAGATGAGCCAATTGTTGTGGCACGCAGTGCCTACTTGGCAACTCGGTTGTGAGTTGCTTCAACACATATGCGCTTTCAATATGAGCGGTAAATGTTTTGTCCTGGCAAGAATGAAGAGTGCACCTTACCAAAAACTTGGATTGACTTAGCGCATTTGGACCCACTCCACAGATGTCTGCAGCAGTAGGATGACGTTAAAGGCCTAAATGTTGAACTGCATTCTCGGAAATAAATGTTCCTTCTGAACCTTGGTCTATAAGAGCATAAAACGTCGAAGATTGGTTTGTTGCATCGTTACGTGGTGACACTAAAGCCGTGGCCAACAGAACCTGTCTTTGTGAATTAAAATCGTATGGTTGTAAATCCAAATGTGCCGAATTCGCTGTTAAAGTAGCGTGTGCATTAGTTACACGCTTTAGAGGAAAGCCTGACGTGGACACAACGGGTGAATTTGATGGGACTACTTGCCCTTTTGCGGAAGCCGATGCGGTATTGAAAGACGAGGAGGCGTGTTGAGCTAGTGGCAGCGTAGCTGCATTTGTCTGTGAAGTCCGTGGGAAGTGTAACAAAGTATGGTGACGTTGACCACATTGGATGCAGTTTTTACTGCTTGTGCATTGTGACGACGCATGGGACTTGCTCAAACAATTGAGACACAACTTGGCCTTGTCAGCAATGCTTTTCCTTTCAAAACAATCTTGGACAACGACGTAGGATATGTGCTGGGCCACAAAGTAAACAGAAATCTTGAGAGGATGCAAGAACTTAGTGGCTGCATGGTGTGTTTTGACATTATGTGTCGGTCGCGTATTTGATTTTGATTTGTGATGATGATTTTTATTATCATTAGACAGCAGACGTGAAGATGTGGTATTAAAGGCTAAGCTACAATTTTCGATAGCATCAATGGTAAAGAGACGATTGGTTAGAAACTCTTCTAGGTCAGAAAAGGTGGGGATATCTATTTTGCTTCCCAGGTGACGCTCCCATGCTGAGTGTGTTTCAGTGGATAATTTTGTGGTTAAGTAGTGGGCAATCCAATGATCGCATTCTCCAATTGGAAGCTTAAGGCGTTTAAATTCATTGACACAAACATTCGCCACATTAAGTAGAGTTTTTATGTCGTCAGACTTTTCTTTAACAAGAACTGGTAAGTTGTACATCGTGTTCATATGATGGGAAAATATAATTCGCGGATTATTATAACGTTTTACTAACAGATCCCATGCAGTTGTATAATTTGCTTCTGCCAAAAGCATCTGTTGTATGTCAAGATCACGCTCAAGCGGCAAAGCCTGCTTCAAGTAATGAAACTTTTGGATGGAATTTAACTCAATGTTATTATGAATCAATCGATTGAAAGAATCGTGAAAGCTGGCCCAGTCGGTGAACTTGCCAGAAAACGATGGTACTGGTAACCGCGGGAATTGCGTTGAAGATACAAATCGAACATGGGAATCAATTGGCTGCTTGTCGCCATTTGTCTCTTCTCTTTCGGACGTAGGGGGAAACATTTCTTCTTGACGCTGTGTTAGCAGACAGAAAAGTTCCAAATGAAGTTCTTCGAATTGGGAGGCAACATCACTGGTGAGGTATTCATCGTCAGCTTTAATGTCAGAACAGACAATCGATTTGTGCGTGGAACGAAATTCCTCATTAAGCTCATCAATGCGCTTTAATCGCTGTTGAAAGTTTTTCGCCCAACTGAGTCCTTTTTAAAGTTGACGAGTATTTTTTCAAGGGACGAAAGTCGATTTGATTGCAGCTTAATTAAGGCCGTATCACCCATATTTTTATTTATTTACAAATATATATATAGATGTATATATATGTAAGGAAAATGAGAAGTTGCAGATCTTACGTTTAAGTTTATTTAGTTGACGAGCGCAAATATTTCCTTGTGGCGAATTAGAGTTGAGTGGAAAAATTAAAGCCGATGATGAATTTTTCACCAAAGTTGACTCAAAGTAATGTGACGAGTTGATGAGCGTCCCGCAGGAAACTACAGCGATAAATTGAGTGAGGAAATCTGAAGTCGTTGCAGATATGTGCGACATTGGCAGAGATTAAACGTTGACTGCAGCGCGCTGATGCAAAAGTAAAGTCCATACGCTGACAAGAGCAAGTGAATTACGCTTACTGCGAACAGCAATCGTTGACTGCAGCGCGTCGATGGAAGTACCGTGCGTACGCTGACAGCGAGCAAGTAAGTTATACTGATGGCGAACAGCAACGACGCCCTTGAAAATGCAAACAGCGGTGAAAGTGGTTCGAGATTTGCAAAGTTTGTATGTAAATGTAATTTTTTTCTTTTTTGAAGGAAGGTTCCCCTCATGGGCCACCAAAAATGTGTAGTAACTGACGAATACTATAGTAAACGGGGTCCCTTCTGGGTTCTTTAGCGAATTAATGACACGGTTTATATTTGTTAAATATTATTTATTTAATTCAAGTACACACGATTTGTAATAGGATTTATGCACCACATTTCGTGGTGTTTCTGACCGCTGTTTTCTTCGCACTGATTTTCCTCATCAGCTTGCAGAACAATGCAAGCTTAAAGTCCCGTGCATGGCGTAGGAGTATACATAAATATGTAGATGAGCGCGAACGAAGACGGTGGGCGATAGTCCGTTGCATCAAGAGTGGAACAGAGCGGGCTGCAGAGAGCGAGGATGGAATAAAACTGCTGCTTAGTTAGGCCATTTGCCATATGACAGAGGCAGTATCGCAGGGGGCACTTTGTGTTTATTATACATTACAGTGAATGGCATAATTGTTCACCACAAATTGTACAGCTACCGTTTGAAATTTACTAGGTGCTCGGCTCATTCCGTCTACATGCTGCATTTCATGGCCTTGCCAATGAGCCGGCTCATTCCGTCTACATGCTGCATTTTATGGCCTTGTCGATGAACCGTCTTAAAGTCGTACTCCTGCAGTCTCAACCACCATCTAGATTTAGATTTAGATTTAGATTTATTCAAGATTTCAAACACAACAACCATAAGTTTTATTTACAGTGTTTGATAACAAGATATACTAGCATAGTAAATATAAATACAAATAAGCAATAAGCGGAAGAAGTGGTGTCGTTGCTTTCGTAGTTACAATAGCGTTACATTAGGTTACCATGGTGAACGGCTTGCGGAGAAGATACATGCGAAATCGTGTTAACGTTTTGACAATCGCAAGTACTTCTAACTCGTGACTTGGAAACCGCGCTTCTATTTCGCCGGTGGCTGTAGAAGAAAACTGGATTTTCACCTTCGTCTTCGCCCTGGGACTGAATTCCGGAGAGTCCTACGAGACTGGCATCCGTATGTACCTCGTGCTTTTTGTAAGGATCTTACAAAGTCTGCTTTCTGCTGTGGTGTTGCCCATTGGAAGCTAACGTCCTTCTTCAACAGCGTGGTTAATGGGGTTGCTAGCTGACTGTATCCTCCTACAAATTTGCGGAAGAATCCGGTTGGTCCCAGGAACTGTCTTACCTGAGTTTGTTTGTTGGCTGTGGAAACTCTTTAATAAACTAAGTTTTCGTCTCTCCTGGTGCTATACCTGCGCTGGAAACTTCGTGTCCTATGAAGCTGACTTCACTGGAGAGGAACTGACATTTAGAAAGAGGCAATGTCAGACCGTCTCTCTTTACCGATTCCAAAACTTCTTGTAGTACTTCAATACCTTCTTCGTAAGACGATGCAGCTATAATTAGCTCGTCGACGTAGCTAAAAACCTTGTTCCGTGAGTTGAGTGTTGATATCATTCGTATGACCATATCTTGAAATATCATCGGCGCGTTTACTAAACCGAATGGCATTACATGGAATTCATACAAGCCTTCGTGCGTTAAAAATGCTGTGAATTTCTTACACTCTTCTTCTATGGGTATCTGGTAATACCCACTGGTCATGTCTAACGTTGTGAAGTATCGCCCGCCACTTAACCTTGGCATGAAGTCAAGGTGTTTAACGTGAGTACCTGCCTATGAAATGCTTAACACCGCGGCGCTCAAAAGCACATCGGATCAAAACACTGCGTTGATCAGCGCCGCTAATGCAATGATTTTGTGGGCTCAAAATGCAAGCACTTCGCTACCAATTGGCCATGTGGGTGTACACAATTTACCACCTTGGTCGGGCTCGAGGCCGTACCTAAACCTCTGCCCTAGTATGGGTCCAGCACCCGGTTGATATGCAACTCCACATTGAGAAGACAAGCAACTCTCCCCGCATTTGGGATGTAAACCACAGCCACCACGATACTCCCCGAAGGGCCGTACCCAAAAGGAACAGGCCAGAGCAAATATAGGATTCTCTGGGGGCCCTGTTCCCCCGTGGTACGATATTAAGCCCTCTGGTTAGACTGTGAAGCCGAAACTTCTGCCAGTTGAGTTAATACCTTTCCGGACTGGCAACCGTTGTCACACCCGTGTTTCCAACCGCTACGGGCAATGATCTGCCACAAATTAAATCCCGCAACTCATGAAATCCTCCGGAGGGAACTTAACCTTGACAATTGTTCTTCAAAAAATGGCATCGGAAAATGTTTCCTTGTTGTTACCGCATTTAATGCACGGTAATTCACGCACATTCTGCTCTCGCCGTTGGCCTTTGTTACCAGAACTACGAACTCTGCAAGGGATGATACACTAGGCCGAATAATGTCGTTGGCCATTAGCTCTTTCAATATCGTTGATAGCTCTGTCTGCTTCGCGAATGGTTCTTGGTACCGTCTACCCACAATCGGACCTGGAGTAGTAACCTGAATGTTCATCGACGTTGTCTTGCATCTGCCCAGCATGGAAATACCGTCTGCGAAACAGACATCGTAATCCTCTAACAGTTTTTGTACCTTTTGCCTTTGGTCCTCCTTCAGATATTTGCTAACGTTAAACTGGTTCGTGGTTTTAATTTGCAGCATCATTGACCCTGCGGTAGTGATCAACCGTTTATCCTGCCGCACAGCACATCTCTTCCAAGCAAGAGATCATAATTGAGTATGCTGTTTGGTACCTCATACAGATTTGCTTCAATGGCCTTGTCGCCAAACTTGATTCGCATCTTAACAATTCGTGTTACCTCAACAACTGAACCGCCAAACCCTTGCAACCGTTGATAGGTAGGCTCCGTCTGCGCGTCAATCATAGTAGCTGACTTTCTTACTAGCGAGTGATCGCTACCGGTATATATTAGGGCTTGATACCTTACCCCTTCACATTCGACTTCTTCTATGATTGGCGGAATACATTTTTGCTCATCTATGTTGCTGTCGATCTTAGCAACCGTAACTTTTTATTCCGCTGTGCACTTCTTTGCCTCATGTCCAACCTTTGAACATTTGCTGCATCGTGGTTTCTTTGAAGGTTGTGCACATTTTGCAGCTATATATTCGAACCCGTTGCAGTTGTAACATTTCAAACGTTTGTTTTTATCTTCAGCCGGAACATGGCTTACGTCAGATGAATTAGCACTTAGACTGACCCGTTGTCATACCCTGTTGACCATACCCTCAGTTCGTTGCTTGGTCGCACGTTCATTGCCAATAACGTTCGCGTGAGCGCAGTGTCGTTTAAGCCGTTGATGACGTAGGAATTTGTTGATTCCTCATCAATAAATTCCTACATATATATATATTATTTCCTTATCTCTCCATCTTCCCGCTTAGGCAATGCTTTCACACTTTGCATGCGCAATGCTGAAGTTAATATGAATATTAAAACATCTTCTTACGCAAATATTTCAGGAACAAATAGACAAATTTTTAATTTTGGGAAAATGTACTCATCAAGCTCTTTCATTTGATATACATTTTAACTCTGTAGCTATACGTACATACAGGTGAAGTTAACAAAAGCATGTTAAAAATAAATGAATAGTAAAATCTTATCAATATGTAGTTTTTTTTCTACAAGTAAAGTATTTCGTCGGAGGGCGGTTGAGCTTAAGCTCGATCGTACGTTCCTGTTCTGATGCAGTCAGTCACAAGTTGCATCTACTTGGCACTACCCCCAGTTAGTCATCCTTTTGGTTTCCAACCACCACCACTGTCAATGCGTCAATACGTCCGCCCACACCCCCTCTAATAGGTAAAGTCAGTTGTCCAAAACTGGTCACGTACGTAGTTACGATATCGTGTACAGAAAACATACCTGCCACCGTGCTAGATTATCTTCTAGATGATCGATTACGCTCTTGTCGTCTCAGCTTTGCGATGACGTTTGACGTTTGATCAATATTTGGTGACGTTATCATTATGCAACTCACTATACATATAAATATTTGTTCTCTTTCTCTCAAACCGTCAAAGGAATTATTAAGTATATTTTCATTTCGGTTATTCACATTACTAAATTTGTCTTCCATTATAGTTATTGAAGGATCAAAATCGTCGTTCATTACACTAATATTATGTAAGACAAATGCACTAAATACCGTTTTTTTACAAGCTTTTATTTAACTTGGTAATCCGGCGGAAATTTCCAATCGATTTTAAACTAACTTCCCGACAAGCTAGAGACTTGAAATTTTCAGCATAGTTCCAATCACGATGAGAATGCAATTTAAGATATAAATAAATTCCCTAGATGGTCCAGGGCTCTTGATACAAAGACGGTCAAAACATAGTAAAAGTTATGGCTAACAGAGCGTAATTTGCCAAAGAACGTAAAAACGCTATAAATTTGTTAAAGCTTCCGACGGTAGTAAATAATAAGTATAGTTTCAGGCGCTAGTAAGAGAAATCCCGGAAATTAGCTTCAACAGTGTTTAACATTGCCAAGCTGTTAAGAATTATAACATATGATCGATAAAGAAGTCGATGTGCTTAGCTGAAGGATGTACCTCCAGTTAGTGTTAACTAGACATAGTGCATACGGCCCTTATAGATCAGTTATGCATACTTGGCGTTGCATGATAGTTGTTACATAAGAAATCTGTTAAATGGTGTTTGCGTGTAAGCGGTTACCCAACGCATAGCACGTCACATGCACAAGTCTGTTGGGCTTTGATTTTTACGTAAAAATCGTACAGCAGTGCAAAGTATGCATAACTGGGCTATTAGGGCCATTAGGTTGTTCAATGTCTGATTATCACTACCTTCCAGTTAAACATCGTTATCGACATTATTGACTCCCTGCAAATAACATGGGATCGATAAAGCAGTCGATGTGTTTAATCGGAAGTTGTACCTCCGATTAGTGTTAACCAGACATTGAACAATCGGCCCTAAAAGTATGTTCACATTGGCGTGATTCAGAGCTCAATCTTAATTTACACATAAATTAAGCACAAACTAAAGGCTCTGTTATGCATACTTGGCAGTGCACCGCATATTTAAGCAGTGCATGTGAAACTTGGTTCTGATTATACTTCACACAGCCATACAATATTTCAAAATCAGCTGTTTGCAGCTTAGATTAATTTTGCTATCATTTTGATCATTTCCAAATCATCAAATTTTCTCGAAAACCGCAGAGTAAGTAAGATATTAATGAAAATAAATTTAAATTAATAAATATCCTCGCTTGGCGCGCAATATCTCTTATCCGCTAAATTTAATACCACTTCCATAGGAAGATATATCGAAATTAAATATGTTTTCACAGGAGTAAATACTCAGCCATTGGCCAGGACATGGATGAAGCATTTCTAGATTTGGGTTTCGTTAACATTTGCCGACTTCAAAATAAGCGGAAAAAATCCAGGCGGAATCGTCGCTGGGCGGTTCATCCCGTTAATAGAGATCGGATGCCAAATGGGTATTTTAAGAAAGTCATCTTAAAATCAAAACCCGTCGATAGTAAACTGTTTCTATTAACTAGGATGAACCGTTCAGTATACGATTTTTAACTAAATTTATTGCGAGCTTTCCTCGAATAGCCCAAGCAAGAAATTAGTGCAGAGGAGCGCCTTGTAATATAGTTAATGTAAGTTAAAACGCTCTATGATACTCTACTTTTCATAGTTTTCAATGTTTATTTGGATTTAGGTACCTTGCCCACGGCACGCGATTTGAAATTGTTGCTTCGATGCACAAATTGGGCAGAACAACGATCCGCAGCATTGTGTTTGAGACGTGTGAGTTAATATGGACCACCTTATCTCCAACATATCTCAGCGAACCGACTACGACTCAATATAAGCATATTTCGGTTGATTTTTTAATATGTGGAATATCCCAAATTGTGTTGGAGCGGTTGATGGAAAGCACGTTGCCATCACATGTCCTAAAAACTCTGGCTCGTTATACTACAACTGACGAAGTATACGTTCACATCAGCCAGTATAGGAAGCTATGGTGGACAAAGTGATGGAGGTTACAGCTAATGGTTTGAAAGCTTTTGATATTAAATAATTTTTTTATTTAAAGGTGTTTTCCAACAATCAGCCTTTGGGCGATGCTGCGTTTCCTCTCAAGGAAAACTTAATGCGTCCCTACCCTGGTACCCGATTTACGCGAAGCAAGGAAGTTTTCAATTACCGGCTATCGCGAGCTCGCCGCGTAATAGAAAACAGTTTCGGAATTTTAACTGCTCGCTGGAGTGTCCTGCGGCAAGTAATTGACTGTACTCCAGAAAATTGCGAGAAAATTGTGTTGGCGTGTTTAGTTCTGCACAACTTTGTTATGCTTAACGATCACAAACGTTTGTATTGCCCAGACCAATATGTGGACGCATATAGCACGGAGCATGGCGCAGTAAATGGAGAATGGCGTAATGAGTTGGAAAGTGTAGGTGGTCCATTGCCATCAATAACTTCTTCACGACGCAACGCAACTTCTGCAGCATTCCGTATGAGGGACAGATTGGCGGATTTCTTTTTAAATCAAGGGGCGGTTTCATTTCAGTAAAATAAATATAGTTATAATTATATGTATGTATACCGCAGGAGGACAAAAGTCTACGTACCGAGAATTTTTCACAATGTATGCAGTCTTTTATTTTAATTTATTTTAACTAATTTTTTTTTAAATTTAGTTCATACTACAACAAAATACATACAAATGGAATCTTTCAACCTTTTGCAAAACTCAGGAAAATTTAATAAATTTGCATAAAAGTTTTCAACTATCTAATCACATTTTTTAGAAAAATTTTAATTATGCAGATTTGTAACTTATTAAATTTTGGTGCAGTAAAGTGTAAGTCTGGAGTTTCTAAAAAATTCCGTTGATTTTTGATAATTTTTTTTGCTGACAGTATTTTTATATGGAAGAAAATGCCAAAAATCAACGATATTTTGTAGCCACTTGCACCTTGCTGTGTGTTAGAATTGAAAAGGCTATAAAACTGCATGCACAAAATTTCTCTAAAAAACCTGAATAGAAAGTTGAAAACTTTTACGCAAATTTATTAATTTGCCTCAGTTTCACAAAGAGATTCATTTGTATGTACTTTGTTGCAGTATGAACTATATTTTTATAAAAAATTAGCTAAAAGAAATTAAAATAAAAAACTTTGCATACATTTGGAAAATTTCTCTGTACGTAGACTTTTGCCCTCAACTGTATATATATCGTCGCCTAAGAGTGTAAACTTGTTAACCCTCCACAGAAATTTTTTAGCGCAGATAAGATACATGTTAGCAAGTGGTTTACTTTCTAAGCAACACATAAAGATTATTTTTGTCTGCACTGAAAAATTTCTATGGGAGGTTAACAAGTTTACACTCTTAGGCGAATTCATATATAGTTACATACATATGTAAATAGCTCATTTACTTCAATAGTGTCACAATCCAAAAGAATACAAAATCGAGTTAAGTATTCCCAAAGGACTGCTACCTGTTCTTCTGCGTTATGTAAAACTTTCATAGCTGTTGCAATTACCAGCAGCGCACTTGAACAAAATATGTATTAATTTTTACTATGGAAGTATTTTTAAATTCAAAACTTTAAAGCTGTTTTCTCGAGCATTTAGATTTTTAAATTATAACAGTATTTAATTATATTAGTGATAAATGTGATGGCAAGCAGGACGCTTACCCTTTTTATAAATATTCATTTAGATAAAAGCTAAAATATATTAATCTAATGTCTAATGTACATACATACTTACATACATACATATGTATATAGTGGCTCACCCTCAAATCTGTAGTGATGTTTTTACAATATTCGCATGGTTTTACATTCCGAAATTGTTTCGTGAATTTTTACTGTATACGTATGTAAGTATTTATATATGTTTTAGTGATAGTAATTATTACTAAGCTGCTATCATTTTTATACTTTTTATGTATACTATTTGTTTTGTTTCAAACTAAAATTGAACCTTGAATTACAAAAACATAAAATTTTGCTTTTTTTCAAGCACGTACATGTGTATTTATTTTATTATTTATTTCAGGTACAAAACAAATTACGATATAAAATTCAGTTCAGAAATTATATAAGTAAATATATGTATATATTCATACATATATATGTATGTATGTATGCATCTACATTGGGGTTGTCCAAAAATGCAAGGAAATTTTTTTTGTAAACAAACCCGTACTTTCTTAAGTTAAAAAATAATATCAAGAGTTGCCCATGAAGTTTTCCATGCATTTTATATTAAAAAATATATATTCATAGAAATGGTATAGAATACTTGAAAGCCATTATTTTTCAATCGGCAAACTCTGTTTCTACTCAGCAAGCATCAAAAAATAATAACCATTGTTTATTTAACCATTTTTTAATATAACATGTAGCAGAAGTACAATTTCGTAGTATAAGCATTTACTTTTAGTAGTATAAGTTTTACTTTAGTACTATCAGTAACCAATGGCAACCCTTTAAATGAAAAGGATTGTATTACATTCCACAACAGCTGTAAGTTTCAATCCACAAAAAGCATTTACCTTTGGAAACCAATTAGTTGTAATCCACAAAAGCTTTTTGCTAACTGCTATAAAAGACGAGCTCTCGAGTGAACGTCTTTCACTTTGCGATATACGTCCCTCGAGAGGTAAGTAAATAGCAATTATTAGTTGAACAGTGCCAAACTGGTCGCTAATATTGTTAATACTAACATTAATAAACAAAGCTAGCAATTATTAGTTGAACAGTGCCAAACTGGTCGCTAATATTGTTAATACTAACATTAATAAACAAAGCTAGCAATTATTAGTTGAACAGTGCCAAACTGGTCGCTAATATTGTTAATAATAACA
>JAPVRG010073411.1:0-15737 GCA_029783565.1 Rhagoletis cerasi
CCTCTCATTTACCAGAGAACCGAGTACGGGATCGATTTCCAGTAAATTCTGGTAAAAAATGGTAAGTCCGGACTCGTACGGGATTGCAACTAATGTTTGGTGATTCGATGTATTACAGATGTCAGTTTACAACTAACATCGACGCATCGATGTTTCGATGTATCGACTATTTTTACATCGAGTGGAAAATTTTCGATGCATCGAAGCAAAACATCGATATTTTCGATGCATCGATGTTTTTCGACATTTCTACAAAGCATTCAAATGCGGATTCTTTTGTGGAAAATTTATACTGTTTCGTTTATATTTGCGAATAAAAAATGTTGTGGGGACGATGAAGCCGGCAACACGTAAAGTAAATCACTTTAATACATGTATGTTATTTAATTGTTTAAGGTTTTGTAATCAATCTAGCGAGCTTGGAACAATTCGGCATTTTCTCATCAATTCAATTTTGAGACCTCTGGTGATACAGGTGATGCAGTAAATGCTAGGGACTGTGCTGATAACGAAGATTTAAAAGTAAATAAGTCACAAACTTCACAAAACCTTCAGGTGTCCACAGCTGTATCGAAATCTTACAAAACTAATACCAACTGGATTGATACATTTGAACCAGTAAAGAGTGAAGATGTGGCCGTGCATCCGAAAAAACTGACAGAATTGCAAAACTGGCTTTTGCATTGTGAAGTCGTACGTAAACAGCATCCCGCACAAATATGCCTACTTACGGGACCATCAGGTTCAGGGAAGACTGCGGCAGTACGCGTTCTAGCACGGTCACTAAAATATGAATTGCAGGAATGGATTAACCCAGTAGATCGTGATTTAGTCAATTCTTTAGGAGATCAAACAACTAGCTACATAGGATCCCAAATAGAAAACTTTAAGTCGTTTTTGTTTCGCTCCTCTCGATATAAGTCCTTACTAGGCGGTCAAAAACGACTGATATTAGTGGAGGACTTTCCCAACCTAATAATTTCGAGTGCCGAAACTCTTGAAGATATTCTAGAGTGAGTAATGCATTTAAACTTTATCATTCATGCTAAACGAATACGCTTTTTAGAGAATTTTCAAAGTTTGGAAAATCGCCACTTATATTCATAGTAGCTGATTCAAGAACTCGTGCGTTAAATATAAGTTACAACATTTTCACCGAGCAGCTTAAAAATAAGTTTCATATAAACCATATCTCTTTAAACCCGATTGCGTTGACTCTTTTACAAAAGGCGATGAAGAGATGTTGTACCGTAATGAAGGAGCCACAAATAGCAGATATTTACAAAGTACCTTCGCAAAATGTTATAGACTCTATTATATTTGCCGCGCAAGGTGACATTCGAAACGCTTTAATAAATCTGCACTTTGCGTCATTAAAAGGTAACGAAAAATGACAAACTAGTAAATGAGATTTAACATTTCAATATGTGTAAATTGAACACAGGAACTACGAATTTGCCTACAGAGCGTGTAGAGTCATGTGAAAATAAAGGAAAATCTAAGAAGCCAATATCTAAGCTTAAAACAATTTGGCGTGACGAGTCCGTGACAATGATGCATGCTTTAGGACGAGTGTTTAACCCGAAGCGTATGTAATCATTTGCATTTTTATTAAATCTATGTCGAAACTTTTTCGAATTTAACCACGATTTTTGGTTTTCTCCTAGGTCTACCTAACGGTAATTTCGTGCACACTCCAGAAGATATTAGCGAAACTTTTGCTTCAGAACCAAAGCGTTTTATTGATCTTATTCATGCTAATTATCTTCCACATTTTGCCGAAATTGAACACGTTATTGAGGCAGCAAATATGCTGAGCATTTCTGATAACATAATCACCGAATATCGTGAGGAAACATTAGCACCAACAGCATTGAATGTAGCTGTACGAAGCATGATGGTATCGAATAAAACACCAGTCAGCGCATGGATGCCAATTAGAGCACCAAAACGTTGTCAGCAGGATGCTTTATGCAATCCACAGCAAATACCCAGCATATCCAGAAATTTATATGCAACTGATTTTAATGGCTATGTTCAAATCATTAAAGGCCCTGCGAACATATATCATCCCGGACAGACAATAAAAAATACATGATATGTGTTTATTTCGAATTGTAAGAATCTTATTTAGTAATATATGAGGGATTAAGTTTTCGCATATTTTAATGTAGTAAAGTAGATGAATGCCATCCTATACGTTTTCAATTACATATTATTTTGATTCGTTATTGTGTTTACATAAACTTTAATAGTGTGCCTGAACAAATTATTGTTATTTTATACAATAAGCACATTTTTTCAATTTATTTATAAATCATACATATTTATACGGATGTTGCAAAATAAATTCGTAAACCGAGAAATTCCAGCAATCATTTCTGTAAGTGTTTTTAAAAGTAACTTAAAGTAAGTGTTATTAAGTTTATTTTAAGTTTTTGCAAATAAACCTTTTATGAGTGTTGAGAGCGGATATCTTCACTCATCACTTAACTTAAAAAGTGAAATGCAAATATTTATGACAAAACCAAGAAAAAATACTTTCTTATAAATTTAATTGTATATGTTTATAACCAAGGTGCCGTTTCGATTGCATTACGCTGACATTACAATCTACTTTTGCTTAGAAATAAAAAAGAGACTGATGCTTTGTATTTTGACCTTTTGGCATGCACCTTTGCGTGTTTGAACTCTCAACTACACAATAAAATACTTACATCTACTTACAAAAAACGTTTAAATGCTGTTAAAAGTAACATTATGATGAAATTATAATCAAATAAAAAGTAACTTATTCAGCTTAATTAATTAACAGTCTATAAACATTTAATTTTCATAACTTAATAAATCATTGGCAAACCATTTCTGCCATGAATAAATCGACTAGTCAAAATGGCACTTTTGAAAGTATTGAGCTTATATTTTTTTCCATGACATTTTGATACTTGGGGCTATTTGCTGAATACATCGTGTCCGATTTTTCGTGAATTCTACTAAAGCATATCACCGAATCTGTATACACAAAAAACGTAACGTGTACTTTCAATATGCGAGCAATTGGGATGCAGTGTTAGCATTTTCATAGATTTCAGTAAAATATGACCAAGATGGATTCAGCTACAGTTCCGATTAAGTTGTACAAAATTATCAAAAAATGCTGCGTACGAGATGTGAAGCTGAGTTATGTATATGCATACAGTAATACATGTATTAAGCAGAGATCATACAATTCCTAAAAGGATCAGTATTACTATCACATATATATTGTATTTTTTTGCAACTCTACAGCAACCAGGCATTTTTTTATAATTAACTTAAATTACGAATGACATTAAAAACTAGGTATAGTATCAAAATTAATTAGTTTCCCACCCTTCTCAATAAACACTTTAGCGTCGTTGCGGTCCACGATCATAAAAGAGCAAATATGCTGGTACGCTTAGCACCTCGTCTATGGAAACTTCACGTACAACAGTATCTGAGGTGTAAAACCAGCTAGAGAGGTTTTAAAACAAAATTAGATAAATTTATGATAAAATTATAAATATAGCCTACCGATGTGCATTTCTCAAAGCTCCTCGTCGATAAGTTACAAAGTGGCCGCTGATTGCTTCGCCCGAGTGAACAACAACGGCTAAAAGTCTGTAGAGATTTTTGGGAAACATTGTACCAAAAGCACTGCTATATGAATCCATGCCACTGCCACCCAAACTGTTCATGGGCAGACTAGAAGAGAAAAGTGACATTGTAGATCCCCATGGGGTGCCGGCCTGTAAAGAGTTTTTATTTATGTACATGGATGTATGTTAAAAATGTTATATAACTATTTGTGCAGATCCCTAGTCTTTTCGATTTCTTTTAGTATTTATTATTTGTGGGCACGGTTTGCTACTCACTTGACTATTCAAATGCGGTTGAACAAAGCTGTATGGTGCCATCGACAAACTTTCAGGAAAATGGACATAATCCTGGCGCTTACAAATTTGACCGGTTGGCAGCCATACAGTTCGTGCAATATGTATACAGAGACAACTAGGCAATTTGGCGAAAGTCAGTAATTTGGTGTGATTGGTGGTTTCATTGGATTCACAGGATTCACATTTTACGTCGGTCAACTCTTCAGAGGTTATGTATTCGCTCAACAAGTGTCCCAAGCTGAGACCTGATCGACGTTGAGGTGGTAAATTCAATGTAATGCTGTCAAACTTGTCATAGCGCACAGTGGACTAGAAAGGAAAGTTTTAAGTGAATGTAGTCACTTTTAATATTTTCTTTATACCTTAAATCCACAGCCGTTGCATACGATTTGAGTGCCCATTGCACCTTGAAAAGGTATAGAAACTTGAGCAGGCATTTGATCGGACCAAATCTGTAATTATTGGCTAAATCGATATTGTTCGTTTTGAATATACTCCTTAAACTTACAGATACCCTTCCTGGACCACGACTTAGGCGCTCTAAGGATCGACACGATGTGGAAACACGTTTGTTTAAACCTTCTGGCCACTGACGCCTATTTATTTGTGCTGTACGTGCCCGACTGGCTCGTTCTCCACCCAATACTGGCGATGCTAGGGGATCAAACTCCATTACTTCAGTTGGAGATGTACCCGCACCGCCCCCGTCACCGGGACACATCTCCCGTTCGCATACTGAAGATGGTGAGTCTGGTGTATGCGCCTCCGAACGTACCAAACGTGTTAAGTTAGTGGACTCATCGTAGTCGGTATTCAGAAAGTCGGTTAACATAGCGCTTGATGGTCTGTCGGGTTGATCTCCGCCCCCACCACAGAGGATTGCGGGCAATGCATCTGAAAGGCATCCTACCTTTTTTGGCCGCAAAGCCTCTTCTTCAAGAGAAGCTAGCATTACATGGAAAAGCTCATGGGCATCATGTTCCTCTTGTGGTATAACCCAGCCCAGAGCATGAAGAGCACGCATCACAGCGCCTGGAGAATAGGGATCTCCTCGCAGAGTAGAATGTGTGCCATTTATTACTTCAAGTGTATTCAACAAAGATGATATCAGACTCTTCCGGTCGGAGTTGGCATTATTATATAACTGCAACCAAGCTATAAATTGAGGACAGGCAGCGAGTGCCTGAAGCAATGTATTCAAGAAACAAGTCTGGCCGAAATTATGCAGCCCTGCAATTTGGCCTCTTCGTTGTCGCAAACGTGAGGAACCTAGCATTATGCATGAAAAAAGATAAATTTATAAAAAGGTAAAAAAAGTTGGGGATGTTCAGTGTTGCGGAATACGCATATGTATATGTATATACCTGAAGGACCCCAAAAAACAAATGCGCCTACAACAGCAGCGACAGTCACACCTGCAGCCATTAAAATTTTTTCGCCTTCCATTGTAAAATTCTGTTTATTTATATTTTTTCCAACTTTTTCACATATTTTCTTCTCGATATCTGACTGTTCCTCGGTCTTGCCCAATGTCATAAAAAAACATTGGATTTTATGAATAAAATAAGGCAGCACAAAGAAACAGCTGATCTGACAGCTGCTAAAACAGCCGAGGTACTCGATTCTCATGATTTAATAATCAATTCTATTTAGTACTCAAAATTACAATGGACATTTTATTTTCGTAGGTCATTATATTTCACGATATTTAAAACCAACATCTATATGTTATAAGTATCTATAACGTTTCAGTTGTAGATCAGATTAGTCAATTACGCAAGAAAGTTATTTAAAAAACTGAGAGGACAATAATAGCATACATACAGAGGTATCGAGGTGAAAAACTACTTAATACTTGATAGAAATAATCGAGTATTTACTTATAAGTGCTAGTATCGGATCATTACTAGGCTTAAAAAATATAGATAAACGTCAAAACGCAGTATTCGTTTTTCATGGTTTCTACAATTTGGTTGTTTTAATGTTTTTCTGAAAAGGATAAGTATTTTTACAGAAAAATAACAACGGAAAGTGTTATGGACAATTTGAATTAAAAGACTGTTTTATATATGCATCAAAAATAAATTTAGATCGGCAGAACCTGATAGTATCTATAGATTCTGATTGCCTCCTCGACATAGCAAAAAATGGTGAGTAACAATCTTTATCAGCATTGCAGTCCTTTTTTATGGAGCGCCGTCCCACCCAAATGTTAAGTACTTATATATGTATATATATTTGTCGACATACATAATTTTTCAGTCTTCCTCGTTGTCTGTGGTAGAGGCACTACTGCAAGAATTCCACCAACCCGCCACGCCTAATATACGCAAACGTGAAATTGAAACTGAACTTATTGCCTTCAGAGGACAACCAAGCGCTTGGCAAATCAGTCTACAGGTGGCTGCTTCTATTGAAACAAACCAATATCTCTGGTTTTTCGGTACATCAACTCTAGAGCATTGGATTTCACGTCGGTGGTCACATTTGACCACCAGCGACAGAACTCTACTGCGTGAAACCTTATGGAATACATATGCAAGTTTATCAGTTGCAAATGTGCCGCGACGACAACGTGATACATTCGCACAATTAATTGCGCTCATAGGAAAACGGGAGTTCCCAGACGATCATCCCAACTATATAATTCACTGTTTAGAACTAATTCGGTCCGAAAAGTTCGTCCTCGGGATTACACTGCTGCGCATTACTTCAGAAGAGATAGTCAACAATCGTGACTGCGTAACAACGGAGCGTCAAAACTATTTTCATTCATGGTAAGCCAACTTACATACATACATACATATATGTAATAAATACAGTTGAATGTATTACTTTTCCTAAAAGGAATATTCAAATTTCATTGTTCGAAACTTCGATGGTTAAAATTTCTTTGTGGAATCGAATTTCCCCTTTTGGGCATCAAACAACCCTAGATAAATCCATAGATAAAAACTAATAATCTTTGTTACAATTAAAAATTTAAGAAATTTTTTACAATATTTGTACCAATTTGTTAATGTGATTTATGTCTGGTGTCTAGCATATCCATGTATATACCCGAAATTCTGGATTTACTCACCAAGTATTTACTAATAACGGTTTGCCATATCAACGATAAAGACATTCATTCCCTACCCAACACTCTAGTGGATTACGCCCTAACTTCATCGCTGCCAAAAGACAATCAACTCAGGTGAAGTATTTTCCATTACTTCTTTTGTGATTTGTGTTATTATGTATCCCAGTATCACATGAATGTATGTCTGTTAACTATTTCCTTTGAATAATTGTACAGTTCCTCAGCATTGGAGCTACTTACATGTGTGCAACACCTCGTCTCATGGACTCGAACAGAATTGATTTCAGAATATTTTCTTATGAGCATTTTAGACTTAGCACAATGGCGTGCCTCACATCCCGACATCTCATTGGCTGCATTATCTGTGCTAAATGAGCTGATGTATCTTCAAAAGCCACTGCCGCACGCTTTAACGATGATGACGGGTGTAAATGGCCTTTTGGAACAACATAACACCGCCAAGCAACAAAGCGAGATGTATACGGATAAATTTAGGGAACTCTTGCGCCTCTACACTGACCGGTATTGGTCGAAGATGGTGCAACAGAATGATTTATTAGAAGCATTTATAAAATCGCTGTATTGTTGCACAATTTCAAGTAAGTCAACCATATAAATTAATCCTGACTATTTAAAATACATACACATATGACTAAATTTCGTTTTATAATAAAAAATAATTATTCACTAGAAAATGGTGCGCTAGATTTTACGGAAAAGCTGGAAATATGGACGCCTATTATAAAAGGAATTGTGCTGAGCTCAAAACAAAATCGCTACAATGATGTATTTTATCAACTAGTCGTGGAAATAATGCGCCGCATATTGTTTGAGTTCAATAAATCGGAGTTGGAGCTGCTAGACAATGAGTTGATGGAAGAAAATGTACGTATAAATCAACGTGTATTCACATACATATGTATGTATGCACGATTTCTTTATACCTGACTGGTGTAATTGTTTGGGGAAATTTAAATCAAATTAGTTAGAATCAGGACGAAAATTTCTATGCTTTCCGTAGTCTTCACATTAGAATTTGAAAACTAAACGCATTTTTTATGTGTTTTTTTTGTATAATAGACACAAACTGAGTGGCAGCAATTTTTGTCACAGTGTATCGAATGTGTAGCTCTTTTAGCGGAATCTCGGCCCAATGCTGTTTTCGCACACGTTTCCGCCCATTGGACACGACCTCACGTTTACTTGATGTCCTTAGAAAATGATCTCAATATTGGCAAACTATATGAGTTGGGTAGAAAGTTGAAAAGTCAAAGCTTTAACGAATGTCTACGTGATTTATCAACTGTATGCCAAGCTGTAGTACGTTTATCGCCACTATTAGATGCTAATTCGCCAGAAGTGGGCGCTGAAGTTACAAGTCAATTAAAGCTGCTTACAGAAAACCTCTTGGCATTGCTCAAATTCTTCACTAGTAACAAAATCTCAACTTTAAACCTTAATAAATCGACGTTCCAGACTGATTTTGATTACTTGTGAGTTAGACTTGGAAGTTAGACAAAGAAATATTCTTTAACTTTTTATGCCCTTTTACAGATATGCTCAAATATTAACGGCGATACGAAGCATATTACCTATATCGATTAATTTGAAACATGAAGAAGTAATTCAATGCCTCTTAGATGCGCTCGGGGTTATCTTATTGCCAGAAAATGTCGCAGTGGCACCGGTAGTTGCGATTTCAGCAAGTAAGTATATTCAAATAAGCAATATATATATTTTTACACAAGTTTTCATCGTCAATACAAAGTTTTATTTTGGTTAATGAATGTTGAGACGCGCAGGTCCAAAACTCAAACGATTATAATTGAGTATTAAATAAGGTTAAAAGAAACATCGAAGTTTATTGAGTTTTTTTAACAAAACAAAAGTAACATGTTACTCTGCTAAAATATTTGCTTACATTTAGGTCAATTGCTACTCTGCATTTCGACTGTGATAAGACCAAAACGTTTACTGGAAACACTATTCGTGCTGCGGCTTATGCAAACCGGCCCCAAACTGGCACATTTGCCGCGTCAAGCTATCGCCAACATCTATATAAGCCTTACAGGCTATTTAGCTCTACCGTGGAAAACTATCGAAGAGCAGCAACAGGATTTTACATGGCGTTGTAATCATGTAAGCTAATATGCAACACAAAATTATAGTTTATTTAGATTTATTTAGTTACTTTTTACTATCGCTTCTTACAGCTGTGCGAGTATGTGAAATGCCTGGCACAAAATTTTCTTGAACTTGATTCACACGCATCTGTTTCGAAAATTTCGTCAACCATGCCCAATAATTTGAGCATTTTCAGCGAAGTCATAGAATATTTTAAGGACTCTTGCAACACAACAAAAGACATGTTAGCAAATGCATTTAAGGTAAATTCGTTGTTGATTGTAAATGTATGTACACTGCCGGAAGAAAGTATTGGCACAGCGAATTTTTCACAATATATGCAACAAACTTTATTCTAATATTTTTCCGGTAATTTTTTATAAAAATATGGTTCATTCTACAACAGAAAACATAAAAATAAAATCTCTAAACCTTGTGCAAAACTCAGGAAAATTCAATAAACTTGCGGCCAAATTTGCAACTTTCTAATCAGATTTTTTTTTTAAATTCTAGGTATACATTTTTGTGGCCCATTAAATTTTAATATACAAAGTCCAGGTTTGAAGTTGCTAGAAAATCGCGTTGATTTTTGGCTATTTTTTTCACGCATTTTCTTCCATACAAAGTATTTTCGACAACTTTTTTTATGGAAGAAAGTAATAACGCCGTCCGCAAAAAAAAATTCAAAAAATCAACGCGATTTTCTAGCAACTTCAAACTTGCACTTTGTTATATTAAAATTTAATGGGCCACAAAACTGTATACCTAGAATTTTTTTTAAAAATCTGATTAGAAAGTTGCAAATTTGGACGCAAATTTATTGAATTCTCCTGAGTTTTGCACAAAGTTTAGAGATTTTATTTTAATGTTTTTTGTTGTAGAATGAGCCATATTTTTATAAAAAATTACCGAAAAAATATTATAATAAAAATTGTTGCGTATATTAAGCAAAATTCGCTGTGCCAATACTTTTTTCCGGCAGTGTATTTGGATATTTTCTAATGATATCCAACCATATTAGTTGCGCATACATATTCACCGATACATACATATACAGGGTGTCCAAGGAGTACCACGGCAAACTTTAGGAGAAGGTAGATGGGGGGTTTGGGCTCCCTGATAAGAAAACATTTTTCAGGTAAGTGTCACCGTTTTCGAAATTTTTTATTTTTTTTGAATTAAAAAAAAATCGGGTCCTTCCATGTATTTTCTTTAACTTACATAAAAAAATTACTAAGTATGGCCTTATTTGTACATGCAGTTAAGGAAAATACATGAAAAGGCCCGATATTTTTTAATTCAAAAAATATCAATATTTCTAAAATGGTGACAGTTTTACCTGAAAATTTGTTTGCTTATCAGAGAGCAGCACGATCACAGTATCCATAATTTTGAAAGAGGACATCATACTGATTATTTTTACTGAAAAAACTAAAAGTCCATCACGTCTGAGTTTTTTTTAACTCAATCACACGAGTCTGCGCCGCAAGCGAAAAATTTCGAAGAGATATGTATGTATATCTTTGACTCTTTGAGAAAAATATTCCTACTCAAAAATTAGGGGCAGTATGCGAACAACAAAACTTTCGCAGATATCGCGTTTAAGAGAACAAGAAAAAAAGTATAATCTTTCGGCGAATGTGACATGTAATATCTAAAATTAAACAATTAGCATAGGATAAATATTTTGAGGGTTTTTGTTTTTCTTACAGTGCACTCACACGAACAGCCCGCGAAAAAAAATATACGGTCACCTGTGGCCTGTAACACAATGTCTACAATTGTAACAAGTGCCCAAGTTATCAGTGATTCGTTTGTACCTACAAGTTCCACAATTTCTCTTAACACTACACTTGTAAATGTCGTTTCTACAAGACAATTAGTTAGGTTGGCTAAGAAAACGTCAATTGCTCTGCAAACATACATACCATTGTGTTAAAAAACGCCGACCTACAAACTGTAGACAAAGCATTAAGTTCATAAACATCAGAAACACGAAGTCGTTGTACAGGGGAAGAGAAAATCACGCATCAGTAACAATGCTAATGCCTTTTGACTTTTTTTTGACGCTACCGCGGTTTCATATTGATAAGATTTATCATTTAACGACGCCTAGCACGATTTGTCGATATTTTTCTATTGGTTATTGTGGAAATTTATTAACTTATCGAAGTTTATCGACATTTTTCGAGTCAAAAATTTATTGAATTACTGAATATCGAAATTTATCGATATTTAGAAAATTAGCGAACTGTTATCGAAATTTATCGGAGTATCGAAATTTATATAATAGTTTTCGAAGTTTATAGATATTATAGTTTATCGAAATATGAAATTTACTGAGTTATCGAAATTTATGATAGTTATCGAAATTATCGAATAATCGAGCTATCAAAATATGTGGGACAATCGAAATTTTGTGTTATCGAGTCTTCAAAATTAACTGGGTTGTCGAAATTTTAGAGTTATCAAAATTTATCGAATGCTATCGAAGTGCAAAATTATAGTAAATATTATAGTATTATAAATAAGATTATCAAGTTATCAAAACTTATAGATAGCTAACGATCCTATCGATAGTTACTGAAACCGATAGTATTATGTAGATATTTAAAGCTATCGATAGGTATGGATATTTTCGGGTCGTTATCGAAATAATCATTTCACTAAACTGAATCTACCCAGCGTTCGAGATAGGTAGGAAATTGTCTACAATTGTTGACGAACCCGTAACACAACTGTACAAGTGTGTTCGTTGTATTACGGAAAGAGGTTACTATTGTACAAAAACTTCAGTAATTACAAGTGCACCGTTTGTAAGTACAAGTGACTTTCTGTTACAGAATATCTACACTTAGTTTATTTCTACACTTGTTGAACTTGTGCTTCTGTTACAGGCCCCTGGTTGCATAAAAATAAATAACAAAATTATAAACAAACACAACAAAACTGCCGTTGTCCAAAAACTTTTACTTCTGAAATTTATTTTCAGGTGTTCACACGGGAAAGTGAGTTTCTCTTTTCCAATTTGACAGCGAATTGCGCGGAAAAGTTGCAAAAATTGTT
This sequence comes from Rhagoletis cerasi, assembly GCA_029783565.1. Taxonomy (NCBI): domain Eukaryota; kingdom Metazoa; phylum Arthropoda; class Insecta; order Diptera; family Tephritidae; genus Rhagoletis; species Rhagoletis cerasi. The sequence continues at coordinate 12,190 of JAPVRG010073411.1, forward strand.
ACTTACATACACACCGCAAACAAATAATACGGTGAATTGTTTATTTATTAATTTTTTTAATTAATTTTAATTTTTTTAAAAAAGTATAGCTCATTGTCTAGCAAATAAAAATTTCTAATTTTGTACTGTTTAGGCGCGATTGCTAACACCACTCGCCTAAATGCATGCTATGTAATGCTGCATTTGCAAAAATTTCCTCCACTATATTTATAAAATTTTAGGACATGCACTTCTCAACTGCCATGTATTCAAACTTCCTTAAGTTATAATTTGATGGCAGTTTAAAGTATGCTCGGCCTAGTCTGATGCATCCTCTAGTGATGAGCGATATGGTGATTTTTCGTTATTGGTGAATTAAGTGACTGCGATTTTTAAATCACTGATTTTTTACTGCTATTGCTATTGCTGCTTGCGATTCGGAATTGAGAAATATCAGAGTCACTTTTTAATGCTCCAAAATTATCGTAAATGTATTTTCGATCTTTTTATTTTAAGAATGGTAAAAATATGAATTTTTCAAAACAAGATAACATTAAATTCATTACGCATATTTGTTAAAATTAATACTGCAACTATTTATGCATACACTGCGCGACGTAATTGAACATAAATGCATTTTTTTTACCATATTCACAAAGATAAAGTTCTTTCGATACATTTTTATATTTACATACTTATATTGTTCATTCTACCACAAATATCATATATGTACATACATACATATAATTAAAAAAAAATTCGTTAAAATTTTGAAACTTTTACCAGGATATTTAAACATATTGTGGATGCACAGTTTTGTAGCCCATTTAGTTTTAGTATAATAGTGTACAAGTTTTAAGTGGCTCAGAATACTCGTTGTATTTTTAGTTCATAAACTTGCCCACCAAAAATCCACAGCCACATACAAATAAGCAGAAAAATTACCATCAAAAATCACAATAGAAACAAAAGCACCACACAAACTTTGAAGGCAAAAATTCACAACTACCGAAAAATTCACCAACAAAGAATTCACAGCAAAATGCATAAAAGCAAAAAATCACCAATCACTGCTTCCGTTGAATAGCAGTAGCTGTTGCTATAAGTGATTTTTAATTCACAGTGAAAAAATCACCGGTAGTGAAATATCGCTCATCACTAGCATCCTCCAGACAATGCTACTGGAGTTTTCTGCGGTCTCTGCATGGCTTACAACCATGTAGGGGTGGTAATAGGTGTTTACCATTGGCCACAGTGCCTGCCCAATACTTTTTGGTCCAATAAATATTTTTTTTTATATAAATACATACATGCAAACATACTGGTCTCCCCTCTCACTGAGTTATTCATGGTCCTTGGAGCCGGATATTTGCGGCTATTTGTTACATCCACTAGACGAAAGATTTGAAACATTAAACAAGGTTGCATAACAAAAAAATTCTTAAATTTTAGAACACAAATGCAAGTTTGAAGTGTACAAAATACAATTGATTTTTGACGATTTTTTTGTTAAAAATGTTGCGCATTTTCTTCCACATAAAATAAAATGCGCACATTCGTTATATGGAACAACAGCGTCAACAAAAAAAAATTGAAAAAAATCAGCAGTTTTTTGCAGACAATTCAAACTTGAATTTATCTAAGTAATAAAAATGAAATAAATTTGTTGTGAAACTTTCTTGAAGTTTTCTAAATTTTGAACGAAGTTTGAAATTTGGATTTATGTATATGGCTTTTATTAGACAATGAGCTACACTTCTATAAAAAATAATTACAGTTTATTAAAAACAAGTAAAGAAGTCTAAGTTGGGGCGAAACCGAACATTAAATACCCGGCGCACGTATTAAAAATCGTTTTTTTTTCACGATTCTGAAACCTACCGTTACGTGCTAAACAGGGCTGGGTTTTTCCTATTTCAAACATTTTCGATAATATGCTAAATTGGACTTAAAGAAATTATTGTTTGATAGAAATCGGTAAAGCGGCTACCGAGATAAACTTAAGTAGGCGGTGTCACGCCCATTTTCCAAGAGTCCATAAAAATCGAATTTCTTGTTAAGAGATTGTTGTGAGTACCAACTTTGAGTAAATTACCGTTCCTAAATTTCGAAATATCGAAGTTTTCATATTGCTGAATTTTACCGTTATATGAAAAGTGGGCGTGATTTGCTGCGGAGTTATTGCAAACATAAATTTTGAATAAATTAACTTCAGTAGTTATTGATTTATCGCAGATTTCGTATTTATGTAAATTGCCGTTATCTTTGATATCAAAATGTCCGATACCAAAAATTTTCAACCCTTTCCTATGTTGGACTAAGATCAACATCTATGCCAAGTTTGGTTTAAATTGGTACAGCGGTTACCGAGATATACATATGAAGCCATAAGTGAGCGTCCCATTTTTCAAAAACTTATAATATTCCTATTCTTTCATTAGGCGGGGTTAGCTCGCTCGCAAACGGGTGTTTGGTTGCTACCCAGAGGATACGTGGATATAAATATCCGGACGTTGTGGGCTGCGATTTGAACTGTACGCACAAGAGTCACTTCTGGCCATCCCCAAGTGAATGACTGTCAAAAGCTTTTCCCACTAACGTGGACTTCTGCGCACGGAACCATATTCCCATTACTCGCTAATATATCAGTGTTAATATTAATTTTGAGTAAATAAGCTTCAGTAGTTATTAAAATATTGCAGTTTTTGTATTTCTGCAAACTACCGTTACATGGGAGGTAGGCGTGGTTATTGTCCGATTTAGCCCATTTTCAATACCATCCGTATGCCTACCAAGTTTCGTTCTCAATTTTTACTCGAGTAATCGTGCACACAGGGTATATATTATATATATTATACAGGGTATATAATATCTATCTCGATTCCTTTAGGCTGTTACAAACAAGCATTATGTGAACAAAGTTATAATACCCTTGTGCACAAGTGCGCTCGAGTATAAAAAAATAAATAGCCCAAACCAGGTGACCGAATCATTTTGTCGCGGGGTGTATGTTTGTATATAGCAATATTTGCAACTTTTCCGCGCAATTCCGTTTTCAAAAATAAGTTTTAGAAATAAAAGTTTCAAGGTGTTGCTGCAACTTAAATTTATTGCGCAAATTGAGGGACGAAAGTTTCTTTTTTTTGTTTATAATTTTTGCTAAAATGAAATGATTTGCGATTTTGCGACTTTTTTCTTGACATTTAAGACTTTTTAGGGATCATTCGAGATTTTTGGCATTCATTTCGCTGTTTCTCGGAATCGTTCGGATTTTTAGGGAAATCTTCGGGTATTTCTAGGAGATTTTTTGTAATTGTTGTAAGACTTTTCATAATTTTCAGGTTTTATTTTATTTTTTCAAAAGCCTTTAGAAAGTTTTTGGTTTTTTTGAATGCATTTAGCAGGGTTATGGTTGGTTACTTTCCTCTATGCTTTTCAATTATATTATTCGTTGAAAGCAAAACATCACCCTTTTATGTTTAACAAGCAAATGTTCTGAAACCAGCTTTAAGCCCACTTGCACAGCGGTTTAATATGCATACATATGTACACCAACCACACTACCAAAA
>JAPVRG010073606.1:920-11541 GCA_029783565.1 Rhagoletis cerasi
CCGCATGGCTCATCTCTGGCTACGCCCCTGCGTCATGGTATTCGAAAATCTCGAAAAAAAAATTCTCGAAATTTTAAACTCACGGCGAAGTATCTTTTTTCAATTGTTTGCAGTTAATAAACTATTTGTCGGAGAAAAACAATTAAGGTATCAAAATGTGCGTAATTACATCGGCTTTCCATAAGAGTATGAGTTAGATTAAAACAAAAAAAATTTTGCATGCTGGATTTTTTTGTTTTTCAACCTGAATAGTTGTCAAACTTTATGGAGCACGCTGTAAAAATGTTAGAATGGAAACACGAAAACTTAAGAAGTTACTATAAAGGAAATGTGAAAAGTCGCCATCGATCCCACTTCTGCAAAAAAAAAAAAATTATTCAAAGTCAAAGGTCACATAAACTGATTTTTTCCATAAATAAATAAATGAATAAATAAATATAGCGATTAAAAAAAAGTGTTACCCATAATATGAACAATTTCCGCTCTACTCGTGGGGTAGTGTACTTGGCGGATTTTTAACGTGGTTTTGCGGTAGGCCTGCTGCACGGGTTATTGTAGCCCTGTTGAAGAAAATAATATTGAATAAAATAAAAATTACCATTTGAAGTGAAGATTAAAGGTTCGCTTGAAAGAAAATGGTTTCGAAATGAGTTTATATGTGTGTGTAAGTGTGCATTGTAGATGAACAAGTGAAGGACTCCCTATAATCTGTTTTTTATCACATTTTTTATATGGAACAAGATTGCTTCACCCTCCTCGCTAAGTTTACGAAATTTCTGCGGGTTACTTTAGGTGTAATTTGTTTCTTTTATTAACACTCTTCAAAATATTTTATTGTCTGATACCAAAATTGCGAAATCAACTTGAATTTGATTTTTTAAACAGGTGGCAGCCCTCCTAAATGTAGTTTAGAAATAAAGCATTTTCAAAACCATTTCGATAGGCCATATTGTAATAATTTATTGAACTTATTAAATATTTTGAATTGAAGTTAATTTTTAACAGGTGGCAGTATAAACAATTCAGCCTGTATGGGAGGTGCCACGGGCCCTTTTCCAATAACCCCCATTTTTTCCATGAGTATGATATTGATTTGGTATATCTCCATACTAAGTTAAATTGCTCTACCACAAATACTTTCAGAGGTGTGCAGTATGAAAAATTCCGTTTGTAAGAGAGTTGCCACGCCCTTTTGTTTAATAGAGATAAAAGTTATCTTAACTTTTGTGTTCGGCTAAATGACACCAGTGTGCAAAATTTTGTGATTATCGGTTGAGTAGTTAAAGCGTCAAAGCGTAACAAGCAAATCAACTCGCTTTCGCATTTATAATAATAGTAAGAATTATCCAGTACTGACCATTAAAATAATTTTTAAAGGTTAGCATTTTGTACACAGACCTAAATACACAAATACAAAAAGTTACGCACTGGTTACGCGTTTTTTCAAAGCTATATCATAGAAATATTTTATTGGCAGATTGTCTTATAACCTAGGATTATTCTTACGGATAAGTAAAAAGTATACACGCAAATCAAAAATGATTTACGCTCAACGACTATGACAAGAAAATTCGTGATTTTTATAAAATTCGCGGAATTCAGTTACAGTTGTCAGCAGCCTTTTCCGCGCATTTGGTTACTGGTAAATTTGTTTGATGCTGTTTTTTTATTCACCAGAACCTACAAATGCGCCTGAGAACCTTAAGCTTTAGGTCAGCTCGCTTAAGAAGTAGTAACTTCATAAAAATTAGATTTTATGCGAGTCACACTAAAAATTTCGATCTTTTCTCAGTTTTAGTGAGTAAATTAGTAATTTAAACCGTTACTTTTGTTATAAAAAACTATTTACTGATTTTACACATATGAATAGTATTAGCAAAGGTATAGAAATCGAACTTGACCATGCAGATGCTTCGTGGCGGCAATAATATGCCAGTACGCAAAATGTCCCCATCTCAAAAGATTTCCCCATATTAGAGCACAACTTATTTAAGAGTACATACATAGATGAGGGTCATTCCATGTAATAAAGGAAAACGACACGAATTTTAAAAAGCCTTAATTACCCCTATTTCATTAGTAGACTCTTGCGAAATGACTATGTACGAGTTTGTTTTGTTGTAGGTTCATTCATGATACTTTTTCCCAAAGTTAATTCCACTTTCAAGTAACTGAAAGACATGCAGTTAAATGGGCAAAGAAAATATGTATTAAATTACACATCGAAATAAGTAATTTCAGTGTCTGAATTATATCAGAAATAATTGTATCCGATATGGAAAACTGCAATAGCTACATTGCTAGTTACATTGTGGAATAATCTGATGCCATTAAAGACTTTAAAATTTTTATGTAATTCATTGGAAATATACGTGAGCAGTGTCATGCTAAGTGTCGTCAGAAACCAAAGCAAATCTTTGGGTTTTGTTTTTAAAATAGCAAATCGCTGTAAAAATTGAGACTTGCTAGGTTTTCCAGTATTTCATACTGAATAATCACGCTCCAATTTTCTGCAAAATCTCTATGTAACAGCAATTTTTTCGAAATAAACTTTACTTCTTTAATTTTTCGTATTTCCTCCTTCTGAATATCCTTTAAAAATATAGGTATACTTGCTTTAAGAGAGCAAGCTTGCATTTCACTAACGAATGTGCTTAAGTTCTTGTGGTTCTTGTTTTCTTAGTCGGATTTATTGCAGAAAGCGAAAGTTACTTCACTGACAGTGGTTTCTTCAGGGATTTGTAAAACTTCAATATTAATTCCTTCTGCATCAGGGCACAGATCACATTCTTGAAGAACACATTGCTTAGTTGAATGTCTCCTTAATATTTAAAGAACGTTATTTTCTTAAGTTTTTTAATGCAATAATGAAAAGCTTAAAGTTAGCACAATATATACAGACACAGACTTTACTGTTGTGAACTGCGATATTCAAGTTTGAATAAACGTTTTGCATATTCTGTTTTCGCAGAAACGAAGATAGACTTTTCAACGATCCTGAATCTGCTTTTACCCAAATTATTTCAGATGCAAGGTGACATTAAAAATGTATGCTGTCTTGAAACCAAAGAAGGCTTTGGCTCATTTTGGTCAGAAATTACAACTTTTCATTGAACCTGCATAAGGTCAATTGACATCATGGATAACTGTCAATGACAGTGAATCGCGAAACCGCAATTAGCACAAACCAGTTGCGTGTGGCAATACGCGAGTATGGAGATTGTTCAAATTGAAATAAAATGGAATTTTTTTTATTCGGGTTTATACTTAAATGGATTTCGGGGAAATAGTACGTTGGTATATAGTGAAGTAGAATAACAAATTTATAAGAAAAAGAATTGTTAAAACAAAGAAATAAATTAAAATTAAAATATCAAAAAAAAAATTAAATAAGGTACAACAACACATCAAATTCGTTCCCAAAATTACCCAGTTTTTTCATAGAAAGTAAAATGACATTATAAAAATTAATTTAAATATGAGTCATTAATAATCGCCCGATTCTGGAGATTTTCCCATATACCAAAGATGAAAAACAAATTTACAAAAAAATATATTTACAACTGAGGAAATGATTTTATTGTATACAAAAAAATATCCACTTTTTTGCATTAAAAAGCAGTTTCAGCAGTAAATTAATGTCAGTTATTATTTTTTCTGAACAGTCCTAATGCCACCAGTGCGTAATTGGAAAGGAGGGCCTAGGCGAGCGCGAAGGCGGTAATGCCCGCCCGCGATGCTGGGCATTTTCAATCTCATATACATACCTACTTACATACATATACACCCTGCAGGGAAAGCTACTAGTTAGGAACTAAAATTCTACCAGTTAGATTTTTCAGCTCAACTAGTTCGCTTTCCATCCTTTTTCCATGCTAGCGACTGGTATTTTTAGCATGGAGATGTCCTACGAAATGTCAATTGTCCGGCTATGCATCAGCCCCTACCAGTATAAATTCTAGTAGCATCATACCGGATTGTCTGCAGTTGCAACAGCCGAGTGGACAAAGCACTAGTGCTCCATTCGAGAGATCCGAAGTTCAAGTCCTAGTGCAATGGATTTTTTTTTTCTTTTATTTTATTTAATTTTTTTAATTCATATTTTTTGTAGTTTTAAAATTTTATTGTTAAAATAAAAAAGTATATTTTTTAAATTTTGATAATATTAAAGTATTTAGGTTTATTTCCAAATTAAATTAAATTCAAATATTTGTGATTTTATTTAAATTCAAATAATTCACATTACTTACATTTAGGTAATTTTAAAAGGCTTACCCACCTAGAATCGGAATAGAACCTGTGATCGCAGAACCAGAAGCAGTAGTCTTTACGCGACGCCACAGTCGACACTTGTGGGAAAAGCAAATATTTGCGTTTTAGTTTTGGCTTTGGCATTTCAAAGGCAGATGTCGCTTCTCGCATAAGCTGTTCGAAATTGTCGAACTGGTAGGCCCTCGCTTTAGCTCATACCAGTTCATGAACTGGTATTTTTAGTGACTGGTTTGACTTTTCACTGCAGGGCATATATCCATTGCCTTTTTTTCAGACACATCCATTGTTCATGTAGTAAGTGTTTGTTGAAACTTTGAATTTGGTAGCTTTAATTTTTAAACAGTGAGCCAGTGGAATTTTATTATTGTAAGGTCAACTCATATAGATTCAAGACAACATTTACCGTTTACAAGAAAATTGCAAGAAACCGGTATTCGTGATCTTTGAACTTGTATAGTTGATTCTTAGCAGACGCGGATCGGTGAAGACGTTTGATATTTACTTCTTTGTATAAGTATACTTATGCGAATTTTTTTAAGTTTAAATATCTACAATTACCGGACTTAAAATGTAATTTCTTTACATACATATGTGTATGTATAATCGTACATAATTGTTTCTTAATTTAATATTAACAACACTTACCCACTTCCCTTGATTAATTAATTAATTATTTCGTGTATCAGTATTTACAAGGGACCGTAATCATTATGAGTTCTATCAAAAAAATTTATATTTAATCATTATTTCAACATTTTAAAAATTGGGATCAATAACAATAATAAATTTCTGAGTTTTATTGTATCGCTCAGAAATAAAAATTATATGTTGATTTATATTTTTTTAATCAAAAATAAAACTCATTTCTTGAGTTTATTTTATCTCTCAAAAATAAAAATTAATATTTGAGTTGTATTTTTTTCGACGGATCGAAAAACTCAAAACCCCACAACGCTTTTCTAATAAGTGTTTAGTGGTAGATATTTTTGGCTATGCACTCGTCAACGTGTGCACTCAAAAATTACAACAAATTTATCAACCGTATTTTTTCTTTATACATACATATGTACATATATAAGCATATAAATTTATTGTAATTTTTGAGTGCTTACTACTAAATACTTTTATAAAAACGTTGTGGCGCTTTGAATTTTTCGATTTGCCAGAAAAAAAATTTAACTCAAAAATTAATTTTTATTTCTGAGAGACTAAATAACGCTCAAGAAATGGGTTTTATTTTCGATCAAAAAATTAAAACTTACAAAATTATCATTATTTCAGAGAGAAACAGGTACAGGGTGAAACCGAACATTAAATACCCGGCGCACGTATTAAACATCGTTTTTTCACAATTCTGAAACGTACCGTTATGTGGTAAACAGAGGTGGTTTTTCCTTTTTCAAACATATCGATAATATGCTCATTTAAACTTAAAGAAATAACTTAGCTGTGTTTGGTAGAAATCGATAAAGCGGTTACCGATATAAACTTAAGTAGTCATAAGTGGGCGGTGCCACGCCCATTTTCTAAAAAATTTTATAATCGTACTTCTTGCTAATGAAAGATAAACTTTGAGTAAATTAGCTTCAGTAGTTCCCGATTTATCACAGATTTCGTATTTCTGTAAATTACCGTTATATCGAAAGTGGGCATGGGTGTTGTCCGATTTGAAAAATTTTCGACCATGTCCTATGCTGGAACAAAATTAACACTTGTGCCAAGTTTAGTTGAAATCGGTGGAGCGGTTACCGAGATATACGTATAAATCCATAAGTGGGCGTGGCTACACCCCTTTTTCCAAAATTTATAATATTCTTATTACTCGTTAATATATGATTGTATATATCAATTTTGAGTCAAAAAGCTTTAGTAGTTACTAATATATCGCAGTTTTTGTATTTCTGAAAATTGCCTTTATATGGGAGGTGGGCGTGGTTATCGTCCGATTTCGCCCATTTTCAATACCATCCGTCCTTATCCCAATAAAAGTACGCGTACCAAGATATCTCAATTTTTACTCGAGTCATCGTGCGGACGGACGGACGGACGGACAGACAGACATGGCTTAATCGATTTCTCTTTTCATTCTGAGCATTTTGATATATATATGTCTATATCGGTGTCGATTCCTTTAGGCTTTTACAAACAACCGTTATGTGAACAAACTTTATATACCCTTGTGCACACAGTGCGCTCGGGTATAAAAATAACACTCGAAAAATGAGTTTTATTTTTTATCAAAAAAAAACTCGATATATGATTATATATTCTGAGGGATTGATAAAAATTAAAAATGTTATTATTAATTATAATTTTTATTTACATCGTACATTATATTCTTGTATAGTTAAGTTTCTCTCGTGAAATATATTTTCTTATGACGTATGCTCAATTTAAAAGAAAACATACATATAGGCTAAGCTTGGATTGCAACTACATTCAAGTCGTTAATATATTCGGAGATAAAAAGCCATCGCCGTAATAATAAAAAAACACAAAAGCTTCATTTAATTAAGAACTGCGATAGAGGGTATAATTTTGCTTTCATCGACGAAGCAGTTTTGAATGTTTTCAGCGTTTTGCAGAGCAGGAAAGTCATCCGACGCCACCACATCATTCATGCCAGCCTTCGTAGTGCTCACTTCAACGATCTCTACTAAAACAACCAATAATTAGGTAATTAAGTTTTTACTGCCATTTAAGGTGTCATTAACATTTTATAATTAATCCTAAACACGCAATTCACAAATAAAAATAAACCCAAAACCCTCCGGTTTAAAAGTTGGAAGCGGCTGGTCAATTTGCATGGAAATGGCCAAAACCATCAAAACATAAATAAGCGTTGACAACTACGTGTATGCATGTGTGTGCGTGCTCATGAAGCACTGTCAGTAATTAAAATGCATTTGTCGTAATGCTCGTCGACCAGCCATTGCGATTGTTAAGCAATGGCAATGGCTCCGGCAACGGCAGTCACAGTGCGTGAGATTATTAATAATCAGTTCTCCACTTTTACCATTAACTTAATTGTTGTTATTACTGTCCATTACATGGTATGTTAACGACTATTTAGTCTGCCGATCGGTTGGTTAGCTCGGAGATGTTTGGCAGCTGTATATCTGCCTCGTTGATGTAATACGATCGCCAAAAAAACTAGAACTAAATTAAATATACCTGAATAAGTACAATAATTAAGCAACCATGCCATACAATTTCTCAGTGATCTCCACTAGTTCAAGAAGGGAAAAAGGATTTCTAGAATTTAGTATAGATAATTCATATATTCTGGCTATCCGTGACAGTCCTTGCTTAACATTTCAGTAGCGCAGATCATCATTTGCTTATGACAGTATCTAATAATGCAGCAGTACCTGCAGCCGCCTTTTCTATACCGCCCCGAAAGCCGTCAACTCATAATTTATAGCTGCAACAGCTAAATCTCTGATACAAATCCTGACATAACGCGCTGCGGCACACTCCAAATTAACTATCTCGCAAATACTACATGCTAGCGAACTGATACAGCTAAATAAGTTGAAACAAAAAGGAATTACACATACATTTCCGTGTACGTACATGAACACAAGTAATAAACATACATACATATAATTATATGTATGTATGCATGTATTCATGCATTTTGTACAATATGGAGTTGGCGCTATACCAAGCGGCCATGGTTAAATAGACGTTCCACTCTCACAACACCACGTCGTAACTTCACATTTTCTTCCGCCCACATTTCCTTTTGGACATACAAATTTATTTATCTCAAATCTTGGCCTGTAAATCGTGTCGCCGTCCTCGTTGTGGGCAGCGCGATCCGGTTGACGAACAGACAAATACGCGGTATGCAGTCTTTTCTTCTCAAAACACACGGAAAAAAATTCTGAATCTAACTCAAAAAGGATACGTATTTGTGTTAAACATATTAAAAAAAATGTTATAAGTACTTTCAAAATTACACAACTCGACTAAAATTTCGACACCATTAGTCCACAAGGCGAAAAGAATAGCACGAGATATACGTAAATATTTTTTAGTATCGAGCTATATGAAAAATGAGGGACTGTTTTCATTGATATACGACCTGCCTATTGTGGTTTAAAACAAAATACCAAAAGGTCGCATCAATTCAAGTGTTACTAGAAACGTAACGCGGGTCAAATGTCGCAAAACACGGTTTCTTGCGAAAATACGGTTAACGGTCATGTTGACGAGAAAATTGTGGTTACCGAGTTTGTAAATATGTAGTTTAAGAAATTGCCTTCAAAAATACTTTTTTCGTAAGGAACCATTACGTAAGCAGAAATTGGGTGACTTCGTAATGATCAGCCTCTTTTATTTCTAAACTATAATTGATGGAAATGCCCAATTTGCGCAACTAATGGCATTTTCGTTTCTACAAAAAATGTTGAATTTTCATTGCCCAGTTCTTAGAAATAAAAGAGGCTGATCATTTACGAGGTCAGCCAAACTCTGTTTACGTAATACTTGAATGACCCTTAAGGCGAACGGCTTTTAAGGAAATTCCATTCAAAGAGTTGCAACATATGTATATACAGTGGCAGATTAATATACCCAGGAAAAGTAAAATTTCGGATAAAATAAATTACCTCCAACGAGAAATTTTTAAACCAATTTGGAAATTTTTTTTTATTTATTTGATCTTCAATCATAATCAATTTCACTTGTCTAGGTTAACACAGGATTATTTATAATGAAAGAGACTACGGAAATCTTTTTGCCAAAGCAGAGAAGAGTATTTGTATAGTATAACAGGTCAAAATTATTTGATGTGGTTTTCTGCTAAGTAATAACTGAATCTTAATATACAAAGAAACAATACTAATTACACTTATTTTAGAATAATTTTCGTGACATATGTATATATTTGTATATCAAATACCTTAGGTCCACAAAAAAGCTTTTTCAGAAAAAGGCAAAAACGACATTCACATTTCTAAGATATACTTAGATCTGTGAGGATATGCGGCGCTATTTTTTCAGATTGGCTCTTGTTTGCGAATAATTGCCAATTGTACAGAATTTTATGTTGCTAAAATGTTGATGACTTTTCAAATTTGATTAATAAATCACTTTAAAATATAAACAAGTAATGAAGTCTAAGTTCGGGTAAAACCGAACATTAAATACCCGGCACACGTATGTAGCTTCGTTTTTCATGATACTGAAACCTAACGTTACTTGGTAAATAGGGGTGGTTTTTTACCCTTTTTCAAACATTATCGATAATTTAGCTGTGCTTGGTAGAAATCGGTAAATCGGTTGCCGATATAAACTTAAGTAGTCATGAGTGGGCGGTGTCACGCCCCTTTTCCCTAAGTCCATAAAAATCTTACTTCTTGTTACGAGATTGTTGTGAGTACCAACTTTGAGTAAACTGCCGTTTCTAAATTTAGAAATATCGAAGTTTTAATATTTCTGAAATTTACCGTTATATGAAAAGTGGGCGTACTTTTAGCCCGATTTCAACCATATGTAATCATAAGTGGGCGGTGACACGCCCGTTTTCTTAAAATTTTTTATACTTGTGTTTCTTGCTAAGGAATTATTGCAAACATAAATTTTGAGTAAATTATCTTCAGTACTTACCGATTTATCGCAGTTTTGTATTTCTGCAAATTACTGTTACATGGGAGGTGGGCGTTGTGATTGTCCGATTTCAAAAATTTTCAGCAACTTTCTATGTTGGACCAACATCAACCCTTGTGTCAAGTTTGGTAGAAATTGGTACAGCGGTTACCGAGATATAAATGTAAACCCATAAGTGGGCGTGGTTACGCCCTTTTTTCCAAAATTTATAATATTCTTATTACTCGTTAATATCTCTTCTTCTTGTTTGGCGCTGAAACCGCTTAAGCGATTTTGGCCGAGTCCAGCAAAGCACGCCAGTTGTTTCGCTTCTGTGCCAACTGACGCCAATTGGAAATGCCAAGTGAAGCCAAGTCCTTCTCCACCTGGTCTTTCCAACGCAGAGGAGGCCTTCCTCTTCCCCTGCTACCACCAGCGGGTTTCGAGTCGAATACTTTCAGTGCTGGAGCGTCTGTATCCATTCCAACGACATGACCAAGCCAGCGGAGCCGCTGTACTTTAATTCGCTGCACAATGTCCATGTCGTTGTAAAGCTCGTACAGCTCATCGTTCCATCGCCTGCGATACTCGCCGTTGCCAACTCGTAAAGGCCCGTAAATCTTCCGTTAATATATCATTGTATATATCAATTTTAGGTCAATAAGCTTCAGTAGTTACTAAAATATCGCTGTTTTTGTATTTCTGAAAACTACCGTTATATGGGAGGTGGGCGTGGTTATCGTCCGATTTCGCC
>JAPVRG010073777.1:0-10110 GCA_029783565.1 Rhagoletis cerasi
AAGTTTGGTTTCGCCCGAACTTATACTTCTTTACTTGTTTTCATTTCATGTTGTTTAAAATCTGGTCTGGGAACATTTTTGGCCTTTTACTAAAAGACGGACAGTTATACTCTTCACTGAAATCTATGTATTTTTATGTTGGTTATATTTGTATGAAATTAGATTCATCAAAATTTTTGTTTAAAAATTTCATGAATGGTTATTAAAAATGGCAGTTAAGAGGTTGAAACTAGTACACACGGAATTTTTAATAAAACTTAACATTCAAAAAATTTCGGAATTCCACTAATACTCGTAAATATGAATAAGTAAAGAATCTTTAATTCTCAAAAAAGAAAAAAAAAAACAAAAATACGCTTAAGATAGTTGGGAGCGTTGTGGCTTACCAAAATTACTCCTGTGGTGATGTTGATATGCGGCCGCCATTGGACCATTGCCGGAATTGTTGTTGTGCATCTTGGACGCAATCCGATAACCGGATTCGGAATAATTATATTGATTGTAAGTGAAACGCATTGTTAGGCACTTTTCGTATTTGGCGGTAACGTTGCTTGCTGCTGCAGGTTTGCTTGCTGTGAAGCGGGCAATGATAACGTCGACGCCGATGATGAGTTAGGAGAAAAAGTTGCTGATGTTTAATAAGTGTACTACATACCTACATATGTATGTAGGTGTGTGTTTGAGCACTTGATGCAAAATATTTTTAGTGTTGTTTTCTGGTATTTATTTGTAGCTGCTGACTGCTACGCACTGGCCAACTGGTTTCTTATACTTTACACCACTTATATGGGACTTTATATGGTATTTTCATCCATAAGCAATATAATACTTTTGTATGTACATCCATATGTTTCATTACTGTTTATTTCTCACTTAATTTTTGTTTGTTCTTTTTTGTTTGTGTGATTACTTGTGTGCCACATTTAGGCCGATATCTTTATCTCTGTCTTTGTGAAAAATTCTGTTTTGCGGCATTTACAAAAAATTTTAACTTTAAAAAAGTAAAAAAAAAAAGTGAAAAAATGCAAATTTTAAGTACGTACGACATACATGCATACACATACATACTACGTATAGATATATATGTACGTGGTAAGTAAGTTAGTATTTAAAATGAATACCAATTGATTTGAACTGAGCGACGAATGAATTTCGAATTAATAAACGCATTGCATATGTACCTTGCAGCAATTCGGCCTTACCCTAAGCTAGCCCTCAGATAGTGTCTATTGTTACCAGCACTAGTCCCTCATAATTCCCCTGCCAATGGTTTCAACTGGCATTTTTAGCATTGGCGTGTCATTGGAAAAGGACCGGTCACCTCAACACTGACCGTAAGATAGTCCTGGGCTAGTCCAATTTTGGAAATTTGTTTCGTTGGAGTACGATTGTGTTCTGCACTTCACAGATGCTTTTTCATATTTCGGAAACACAAAAAAAAAATATTTTATCATTTTATAACCATGTTGCCTCTGACGGCATTTGAACCCGGACCCTCCTGAAAGCTAACAAATACTGGCAAGCATCTCTGCTACAGTCACGCATGTAAATGTGTTCAAATGTTCACTTTCCCTGTAGGGAAAATCTCTCGTTTTGAATTGGTTCACTCCTAGTACATTTAGAACCACTACTAGTTCGCGATAAATCTCTTTTGCATGCAAACAACTGGTGAACTTAACACGGCGATGTCATAGGAAATGGAAATTGCCCCCCGCTAAATTACCTTTTCTTTAGTTCCGCACCAGTTCCAAATTCCACAGTTTAGATCTAGCTCGCTTTGAACCTCTTTTTCTACAATACGAAAAAATTAACATGATTTTTTCTAACAAAGTCTTATTGGTTTTCCCATGGTAGCGATTTGAATTTATTTTTAAGGGAATGTGTTTGCAATTTGAAATCAAATTTGTTTGAGTGATTTTAAGAAATGTTTACAAACCTTGGCTGCAGCTGAGTGTACAGAGGTGCTTGTTATTATTTATAACATTCCAGAAGATCCTCGTTCGAATGCGGTCAGACGCAACATGTTAAAATGATAGTAAAACACTTTGTTTTATGTTTCCTAACGATGAAATAGAATCTGTGAAGTGCAGAACGAAAATGTATTCGAACGAAAAACCGCCAAACAAATATATTTAAAGTAAACAAAAGATGGGCAGTTCTAAATTCGTCACCTCAGGTAATAAATATGAAAAAAGTGGACATAGCGACTTTTCACTCTTAGCTACCGATATGTAGTTTCAAAAAGTAAAATGAAATAGTTTTGTAAAAGTACCACATTTCGCTGCTTTTGTACTGGTGCGGTTCTAGTTACTATCGGACCGGTTCGTTTTTGGCGATAAATATCTAGTGCTGAACTAAAAATTTGATTCACCAGTTCGGGGTTTCCCTGCACGGTTTGAATCAAGGCCAGACTAAGCGCACGGGGTATTTGCAGGGTGGTGTTCGGGACATTTTTGATGCAACCAAATGTCCCATTTCAACCGGTCAAATTTTAACCGGTGAAGGACTGGTCCTTTTCGGAAAATTTGCCGCCTTTTTGCTGCAGGGCCCATATGTACATACATATGTGTTCATAAGTGTGTGTGTCGTGTATTCTGTTGCTGCTGCTGCGCTGCTTGTGGCATCTGTAGAAAGCTAGCGAACGCAACAAGCTTGCACTTGCATGTTATTGAAGGCGTATCAATGTAACAAAAAAGCCAAACCAACAACAACAGAAATCACAGACAATGACCAAAAATAAACAGAACGCAAAGTTTAAGACGAAGAAGTGTCGCCAACAGCGCATCGCCAATTGCAATTTCAGCGATATCAGTTTTTGGGCCGATTTTTTTTTCAGATTTCGGCGCTCAATAACACGATTGTCAAAAAACCACAAAAAATAATAAAAAAGTTTTCAAGAATATAAATTTCTTGCTGGTCTGCCAAGTCCACTGTAATCCTGCACAACGCGTTGCAATGCTGTAAATTCGATATTTGTAGGTACGAGTATGTGCTATATTTACAACAAAAACTTTCGTTGCACAGAAAAACCAGTAAACTCAGCGCACAAAAACAAATTAAGTATTTATAGTATGTAAAACAAAACGGCGAATAACTTTTTCTTTTATTTTTGTTGTAGGCTTTGTAAAATTATTGTATTGCACTCGCTGGCCGCTGGCATTTTCAACCATTTTTATCAAGTTGTCCTGTTTTTTGTAAATCATTTCTCATTTTTATACTTATTTTATTTTATTTATTTTTATTTAATTTTTTTGCGATTCAATGTTTGCTCTGGTTTCATCACATTCTGCTATCGAAGCACTAACTCAGTCCGGTCCAGTCGTTACATATTAATATGTGTATATAAAGAAGTTTGCATGCATTTTTTTATTATCATCTGAGTGCTTCTCAAGGCATTTATACAAACTCGTACATTGCCATTTAAAGGATGTTAACCTTGGCTGTACATCACAAAACAAATTCCGTTTTACGCGCAAGCCATTCGAATAACTGAAATCCCTTCACCAGTGGGTTGATTTTTTGAAACCAGCTTAACAGTAAATACGTATATGTAGTTTGGGCAATTCATTGCAATGCGAGCGATAGCTTCGTATGAAAAAAGGGAAAAACCTTGACGCATCCGCTTTAAAGCTTCCTTCTTTCAACTGGTTCGTTGACCGCAAGAATTAAGAATCTACCAGAACTGTTTTTTTTTAGAGCTACAGTTGGGTTTTTATGTTGTCTTAACGAAGTGATTTGTCACAAGTGAAGGTAAAGAGCTTAAGAGTTTGATAAACAAAAATATTGAATACCGATCGGACCCATGAAAGGATAGTGTCGTATATTTTAAGGCTGCTGCAGGTACAGTACTCTCAGAATCTTGAATTTTATGTATGCCCGCGTATGTCGAGCCCATCCGACGTAGTAGAAAAACTATCTTTTGTACTAGACAAAAAAAAACTTTCCAATCTATACTAAATCGTTGACCGAAGAATAAATTACATTACATTACAATTCTTCAGCTAAAAAGAGGTGAAGTACTAGTCTTTTCTCAAATGCCTAAGTAGAGTTTAAATTAAAAAAAAAAAACTAAGAAGACTTTTCCAATTAATGCTGAAAGATAGCAAGAGTCGGAGAGACTTATACCAGAAAAAGTAGAAAACTGTTACTATGTTGTCAGAGAGGCGTGTAAACTAGTTTTAGTCTCAGAGCAAACCAGGCACTTGGCTCTTTAAGTATCACCTCTAGCATAATAAAACAATGTTACGGATTTAGCTGGTAGGTATATCGTTGCGTTAATTTGAATACTGGGGTACAGCAGCATTCAATGCAACGAAATGGCCGACGAGCTAGTCAGAAACGGGTCGGCTCTGGATATTCTTCTAACTCTGAGCTGAATGTGTACCCTATGTACGTCAAGAGCCGCATCTCTCGGCAACGTGGCAAACCGCACCGGGAGAAAATAACTACAGTCTTGCAGGGTCTGTAGGAGTTTGTGCCCCGCCTACTACGCAAACCGAACTTCAGTTATCATCAAACTGGACGGCAAGGATTTGTGCTCGACTAACTGCTGTTTTCACAGTTCGCTTGGCCTTGGGAACTCATGCTGCAAGACTATCACTGGAACACAACACTTCTTGTCGAAGTTGTAACTCATCAAATGTAGAAAAAACGGGACAGCATCTCCTGTGCAACTACCCATCACTAGGTAAGACCAGAATAAGGTCTCTGGGCAAACTTTTTTTTTTTGCGATTTCAAAGAAGTGAGCTGCAGTAACCTCTTAAACTACACGTGCTGGTTCGATGAGAAATAACCATATGCTGATGTTTTTCTTGTTATCTTTTTTTCTGGTCAAATAGAGTGTTGCACTTTTAAAACGACACGTATTAGTGCTAATTGGAATTGTTAAACTTGCCACTCTAAATTTTAAATAGAGACCTTAAATTGAATCACTCGGAATTATTCGAAATGAAAGATCACTAAAATCAGATGTGAAAATTTAACGGTTAACACCATTGTAACAATTCAACAAGAAACGTTTTTCTTGGAAAGGATGGGAATAGAAGAACAAAATTTGAGTGTTTTTTAGTAGGCATTAGGGAATAAAAATAGTTTTCTAAATGAAAATAATTCCAAAATGTCGCCACTAAAAATAGAGCAATTCACTTGTCTACGCAAATATAGCTAGTGAAATACGTTCGGAATTTCGGAAACATTCATTATTGTATAAGGGTTTTCCATGTAGTACAAGCTATTAAAAAATAACGATTTCTTGAATGTAGATCAAGGCGCATCCCCTCAAAGTCAATCCCAAGGAGGGACCTACGCGATGATAACAAATATTCTATACAATGAAAAACCAATGTTAGCGAAATTGCCTCTGCCCTTCCTCAGAAATGCTTAGTTTGGCGTCCCCGTCATCCTGAAGCAGTTATTTATAACGCAAGGTTAGGCGCCCATAAAGGATTTAAAGATTGCCCTTGAAAAACTTGATTTGCAGAAGGGACCGAGAAGCTATAAGGGAGGTGGAAGCCAGACGTTAGCCTTTCACGATTGGTTACAGAATATCAGTTTAAATGTCGATTAAACGGGTCTCTCAAAAATTGTAAGAAAAAATTGGGATTTTTATTTTTCAGCCTGATTTTTAAGATTTCAATGGTTGGTGTCATGGCCGATTAAAATTCCAGTATAATCGATTTTGGTTATTCAATTAAAAACATTATTAATAAATAAATAAATACTAGGCGCTCACATTTTCGTTAGGTGTTTGGCCGTGCTTATCCTCCGATTTGTGGTGTGCGTCTTGATGTTAAAAAAACAAATGGGGGACCTACAATTTTTCGTCGCCTCCGAACGGCAAATGGTTTTATGAGAAGATTTTTCACTCGAAGGTTTGCCTTTGTCTGCCTAGGGGCGACCGTTGTTAGAAAAAAATGTCTGCTTTTGGATGCTATTCGATTCGATCACCTAGTAGTCTGCACCTCTGACCACTCGGCTACAATACAGCCAAATTAGGAAAAGCCGTCTTAGGAGCTCAACAAAACTATGCCCAAACTTTAGTATACATACGTGGAAGTCAAATTAAGACAAAGCCGAAGACATAGCTTAAAACTTGCAAACTTTTTTCTTACAGGAACTTTTTCTATCATTTTTCACTTCTTCCGCGCGGAGGCACTGCACAAACTCAGCTTTTTTTCTTTATTCTTTGCTTTAAAAAGATTTTATAATTTGCATTCTATTTTCCTTGCAGCTAAAAAAATATATTTTTGTCTTTGACTTAAAAAGGCGTGAATTTAACTACACAGGGCATAATTTTAATTTAGAATTTTTTACAGCTTGCAGTAAAGCAGAAAGAAACCTGAGACAGGACAACTATTTCTCGTATATCATTATTAAGAAAATAAAAAAAGAGTAACATAAAAGAAAAATAGAAATATCAAAAATAATACAGATACCGTATCAAATTATGTAAACATTCAACATTCCGGCATGCCAGTCCGGAAACAACTGTGGATTCCGCAAGCGAAATTCTTATGCACTTTTATGCCGCTTTCTACCGTGTCTTCTAGACACAAACTTTATTTGTGCAAATATCTACTATTTTATTGTAAAAAATTTTTATGTTTATCTACTAACCCTTCCGATATATCTTTACTTATATATATACATATTTTTATTTACATGTAAAAAATTGCAGATTTTGGAAAATTCAATTAAATTTGTTTATACATTTTTTTACATTCAATTTTTCAATATTGTAATTTAAGATATCTTTAATTTCTACGGTTGTGATCTTACTGAAATTACTGCCATTCGATTTAAAATGTTTTATATTTTTGTTTTTTATTTACATAGATTTAAAAAAAAATGGTTTTATCACTTATCATGCTAAAAAGACCCACTTTTTGCTTTAATTTATGAATAAATCGTATTATTTTCGCGAATTTGATTTTTCGCGGCACTATTTGCATGTGCAAAAATCTATCAAACTTGGTATATGTATTTGTATTGTAACTCTGTACTATCGTGATATTCGCAAACGATTGCCTGCATTTAATTCTATACCGAGCATTTTATACCGATCAAATGCGTTTTTGTAGAAATTATGTTATTGTTGTGGCACTTTTCTGCGTTAGTGTAAACAAAGTTGTATAAAAAAGTCACAACCATCGCACGCATATGTATATTATGCAGTAGGTATCACACACATCAAGAGTATGTAATCATGTCGCGCTCACAATTCAAATCAAACTGAGTACATCTAGATGCACTTACATATGTACATATGTATATGTATGTATATTTAAATAAGTATTTTATTTAATTTTTTCAATTTTTTCAATTTTTTGTACCCAGCCGCTGTTGTTGTTGTTAGTGATGGTGTTCGCCTCGTCCGTTTCGTCTCCGTTTGCGACGTTTCCAATTTATGAAAGAATTTTTGACATAACGATTTTTCAGCCTTTTAAGCACAATTTTGAATGCCGGCGACAGTTTTGCGACGGCTTTTTGTAAAATTTTAACTTTTATTTCTTCTTATTTGTGCATACAACATATAGAGCGCAAGAGCGTATACATATATATATCCGTATTAATGCTAAATCGCTAGCGTATCACGAATGAGGACGAGGGCGAGTTAACAGACCACCGACGATAGGCTGCTGTTTATCGCAGCATACGCATTACGCGTTACGATAAGATAAAAAACTTCTTAAATATATGTCAGTTAGTGTGAAATTTTTTTTTAAACATTAACACAGCGAGCATGCGAATGGCGTGGAACCGTATAGTGTGAAGCGATTTAATGCCTTGCACGACTTTGCAAAAATTTCACTACCTCGAACTACTTTTCAATATTTAATAAAAAAACACACATTGATATATATGTTGGAAGTTCTGCGTCCGATCGCTTACGTTGAGATCGATGAACTGAAATGAAAATCGTGAATTTCTGAAAAGCCAGCAGAACCTGCCTGATAGCTTTCGCGTTCGTAGACTTGCAAAGCGGGCGCAAGTCACTTGAGGCGGCTGTGACTGTGGATGGTGGCTGACTTGCCGCGGGCTGCCTAGCCGGCTGAGCAGTATAGGAGCGTAAAATAACAAAATACAAGTAGCCGCAACCCAAGTGAACGCACTGATAAAGTCAATGAATAAACTCTCTCGCTCACTCTTGCTCACTTGTCCGCCAAGGCGATACATATGTAGGTGCATACAGTGACTGTTACAAGTTTGGATACAGACTTTATTTTAGTACAATGATATAAGTGCTTACATATCATTATCTTAATATAGAAAGGCCTTAACTCATTTTCATTTGGAATTCAGATTCATCCAAGAGCGGTCAGATAACTCACAATTCATCTAACAGTATAGGAAAAACAAATCCTACAGCATTAGATCAAATATTGTGTTAAAAAAAATCAGCGTCTCGACGAAACTGGAGGTCTCTATTTTTTATTGAACTTTCAAACTATATTTGAGTTAGGGCTTTTGTGAGTTAGGGCCTTTTTATATTAAGGTAACGATATGTAAATGCTTGTAGAAATGAGTGTACGAAAATAATCAATACTATGTAGAGAATTAGGACTTAAATATATGTATGTATGATATTATATAAGTATGCACAGAAGTGTTGCTTTAGTTTGTTATTTATATGAAAAATACTATCTCACCGAAATTAATTACTTTTGTTGTCCCCTCACTCAATTGACACGATTGAGCAGCAAGTCCAAATGATACAACTTTATTTATTAAAACAAGTGTTCATAAGAGCAAACGTTGCGACCTCTTGTCGATGGCGGTCCTTCAAAGTCCAAGGTTTGGGGGCCGAATTCAAGACGAACGTTAAAAATGCATCGTCGTTGACAACAACCTTTTCGAAAACGACGTTGGTGAGATCATCAGCGTTGACGGCGATTTTTTCTTGGTCTATGGATATGGACGGAATGTAGTTCCAGCAGGACGGCGCTACACTGAGAAAAGTGTCAGCTAAATATACTTCCCTTAACACAAGTTTTGGTAAATATAACAGAATAACGAATTACTTATCCATACTCGACTCCGACATACCCAACGTATATCAGCCATGTGAGGGTTCCGCGCATGACACTAAAGCTAGGGTTTCCTAAGAAAGCGGTGTCGAAGTATGACGGCCCTAACATGCGGAGGGGTGTACAAGAGGTTCTGCATACGATCGACCCTCTCTAGGGAACCAACATAATAGGTTTGCACAGACAACGTTTCAGTGACATCATCCTCCTCTATACGTCGAACGCCATATTGCGGCATCGCTTTCTTAGGAAATCCTAGCTTAAGCCCCTCTTCACATGCCTCTTCAAACCCACACAACTAACATCTCTCTTTCTTTATTCCGACCACTTTAAAGCATCACGTGACGACAACGATTGAAAGACTAACTGATCTAGGCAATTAGCTCGGCCTGTCTGTCGCCGCAGCAACAACGTGGTCATTTTGCATAGACTTTTCCTTGGGGGCATTCTGAAGTCTCAGGCCTATGCCAAAAAGCCGCAATCGATCGATGCCCTTCAGGTCAGCATAGCCTACCAATCGGATCCATACTAGTGTGAGAATTTGTGGCGGATATTTGAAATATTTTCTATTGTAAGCGAAATGGTCCATCTTAAATACAAAAAAGTCACGATATTTGGGAGTCATTCTTGAGAGAAAATTATCCTTTGGGAGCAATGTAGCGTATTAGGAAGGCTAAAACTGTCCTATACATCTGTAAATCAGCTGTAGAGGAAAAATGGGGCTAAAAGCACCCCTTGATCACTGAATGTAAGCAGTGTTTGTTGCCGCGTGTTGTTCCAAGAGTGTGACGATGATCACAGCGGCTCTATCTTCAACACCGGCAAAAGCCCTACAGACCATACTTAAATTTTTACCGGTGGCCGTATATTGGAAACTACAAGCAAGTTGTGATGCAGGAAGATTATGCGCATTGATAAAGTGAAGTTATACTGGGTTCGGGCACTCCACAATTTTAGAAGGTCTTCTGACAAACTCTAAGTCCTTAGACCAAACGGTATCGCCCTTTGACCGAGGAATTATTTCCACACAACTATTCCCTCTAGGAGCCATTGAGAACATAACCTAGTATTGAATTCTGCAAG
>JAPVRG010073855.1:0-19569 GCA_029783565.1 Rhagoletis cerasi
ACTAATACGGCTGTGTAAAATGACGTTGAGCAATACCACCAGCTCCGTCAGAATTGGGAAGGACCTCTCCGTGCCGTTTGATACCAAGCGAGGTTTCAGACAAGGTGACTCCCTTTCGTGTGATTTCTTTAATCTGATGCTGGAGAAGATAATAAGAGCTGCAGATCTGAACCGCTCAGGCACAATACTTTACAAGAGCGTGCAACTGCTGGCGTATGCCGACGACATCGACATTATCGGTAAAAACAAGAGCTACGTCTGTTCTGCCTTCTCGGGATTAGATAGAGAAGCAAAGCGAATGGGTCTGGTGGGGAACGAGGACAAAACGAAGTCCTGTCATCACACAAACAGTCAGAGCATACGCGTCTTGGCACCCACGTCAATGTTGACAGTTACAAGCTTGAAAAAGTAGACAACTTCTTTTATCTGGGAACCAGCATTAACACCAATAATAGTGTCAGCCTTGAAATCCAACGGAGAATCACTCTTGCCAACAAGTGCTACTTTGGACTGAGTAGGCAATTGAGAAGTAAAGTCCTCTCTCGTCGCACAAAAATCACACTCTATAAGTCACTCATCTTGCCTGTGCTGGTGTATGGCGCGGAGGCATGGACAATGAAAACATCTGATGAAGCGGCTCTTGGAGCTTTCGAGAGAAAGATTCTGCGAAAGATTTACGGACCTTTGCGTGTTGGCAATGGCGAGTACCGCAGATGATTTAACGATGAGCTGTATGAGCTTTACAACGATGTAGACATAGTGCAGCGAATTAAGATACAGCGGCTCCGCTGGCTAGGTCATGTCGTTCGAATGGACAGAAATGCTCCTGCTCTGAAAGTATTCAACGCGGGTCGCGATGCTGGTAATAGAGGCAGAGGAAGGCCTCCTCTGCGTTGGAAAGACCAGGTGGAGAAGGACTTGGCTACACTTGGCATTTCCAATTGGCGTCAGTTGGCACAGAAGGGAAATGACTGGCGTGCTGCTTTGGACTCGGCCAAAATCGCTTGGGCGGTTACAGCGCCAATAAAGAAGAAGAAGAAGAATATGCCCCTATATTTGCATAGTCAGTTCACAAGACACCTTCATTAATTTTTTCTGTTTTAATTTTAATCCAGAATACTGCGCATTTATTTTGACCTATTGATTTCTAAATTAAAGCTTTACCTATTTTTAAAAATTAAATTATAATTTTGGTCATGATTTCTTACCAGGGACCGTAACGGTTAAGATCTTTATAATAAAAATCATAATTTAACCGTAAAAATTTGATTTCTATTTTTTCGATCAAATTTAATCGTTATGGTTTGATTTTAATTTTTTCGATAAGAAAATTATTTTTTGTTATTATTTATAAAGCGTATTAACATTTATTTTCAACAGTATTATTTGAGCTTTGTACCACGATTTTATTTTTTAGGAAAAATTGGAAAAGCAACAAAGTCTAAGCGGTAGAAGTTATAGCTGCTATTTCGGAGATCACCACATCTCCTCATCAGGCTTATTGTTATTGTTATTTTTGATTTTTATTTTTTCGATCATAAAAGATTTAAATCGGTCATTGAAAAGCAGTCTCCGTTATAACGGTCAAAAATGATCAACAAAAATAAAAATCAAAAATAACGATTATTTTTTGATCGAAAAATATTTAACGATTATTTTCGGTCCGGTTTTTCAAATTGGCATTTTTCTAATAACTCGAAAACCGGGGTTTGAAAAAAGGAGAAAAATCGAACACCCTAGTACATACCCACAAACGTACATACATTTATGAGGATGGCAATTTTAAAAGTGAATTATATTCTTTATTGAAATTATGTATTTACTTACTATGGGTTTACATTGTTTTTGCCATTTAGCAAAGAAAAATAAAACAATTTATTAAAATTTGTACGAACTAAATGATAACACGAACTTCACAGACGTATGTGCAATAATAAGCAACACCGGAAGCAGCAGGATAGAATCATGTACCATATTGTATGTATTAATAAGTAAAGTGTGTTAATATTTAAACATATAAAAAAGCGTATTTTCTTTAGTACCTTTTTTTAACTGTGCAAATACTGTTATTTGACTCGGATTCATAGTAAAACAGAAAGCGATAATATTTGTTAAAATACTGTGATAGTATTTGTAATACATAAACTTACGTTTGTGCTATTTCAGAATACACAATTATGATGGGCGATGAAAAAAATTATAATTTTGTGCTAACGTATTCGACTGGCACCGCAAACCGAACTGCATTTCCAGGATTAGTTCTTCATTAAGGACTATACGTTTTTGCTTGAATATTTGAACTTTAGTGTAATGTGGCACAGTTTCAAATTAGTGTTGAGAAGAGTAAGTGTAGCCACATCGCATCCCAGTTGGATATTTCGCACCATCTCACCTTTTCCTCTTTCCATCTGAAGTTTTCACCAAAGTGCAACTGGCGAACGAAAGACAGGGTGTATTCCAAAACGTGGAAATACAAAGCATCAGTCTCTTTTAATTCTAAACCGCACTAGAATAATAAATCTGACTTGCTGAACTTGGTTGAAAAGTATCATCTAACCGTCGTTGCGCACATCTGCCACTACATTCTACTGCGTTTTAGAAATAAAAGAGACTGATGCTTTGTATTTTGACATTTTGGAATGCACCCACACTGTAACCGTACGTAAAGGGAGCTTTTAGTTGGCATTTAACTTTTTTAAGGCTGAGTTAGTAGCGTTAAACGAAGCAGTAAAAGCGAAACAGTTTCGCGGGCTTTTTGTCAATACGCGCACAGTGGGAAATATTTGGAAAACAATTTTTTTTAGTTTTAAAGTAAAAGAAACTAGCGAGATTTCAAAATCGCCCGAAATTTGTATTTTTAGCTCAATATAAAATAGTCGATTTATTTTGTTATAATAGGCTTAAATGAAAGGTATTTAATTGGGAGCTATGTTTCTAGTTCAGGTTAAGTAAGTCTATGAAACTGACTAGAAGTCCCACTAAGGCTGGTTGGTCACTGGTAACCAATCCTTGAAAAGTAGAAGTAGTTCGCTTACTATATCAACGCAGTTTCCAAATTTTACCAATGCTTGTGGCTCAACTTTAAACGTGCCTCATAACTTTTCGAATTGAGAGGCGTGATGAATTACCAGGGCTGCCAATTTTAATTGGATAGGATAATTATCCTTCGATATGAGGCGCCATAATGGGGATAAAAAAGTTCCAGCAATTGCCAAATAGAAAAATAAAAGTGCCAAAAATTAGCCATTCTTTCTGGTCAAAAGAAAAGTATTTATTTTTTTCCCCCCGTTTAACAGTAGAACAAGAACCACGTTGCTAAGACAAAAGTGCAATACCAAAATAAAATAAATGAGTTGTATGAACTTTAGAAACTAACAAAATATAAGTAGTTACCGAAGAAGTAGTACGTGGAGTAGTAGTACGTTTTGAAAAATTAATATTTTTCAAAAGTGAAAAACTAAGAGCCATTTGAGTAAAAAAAGGCCAAAAATTGGACACCTTAAGCCAAATTGGCAGGAGTGTAAGGCACAATTCAAACCGAAGATGTTCAAATTTCAGTCACACTCATAGCGCCACATAAACCGATTATTGCCTTTCAACCTCTAGCGACCCATCTACTGACAAAAAGAATTGCAAGTGTAAGCATAATAGGTTAGCTTAGATTAAGTTATGGTGGTTGGCAAAATCAGCGGCGCTATTATCGGTCTTTTGAGATACCCCTGCGAAGGGTAACTGCAAAGCTAAACCGAAAAATGCTGTGTGCCGAGAAAAAAGTCCGGCAGACGGCAGATGGCAGTCATAGAGAGCTCCTCATGATCTCTTAAATATTCAATTTAACGTGTTTAGACCGTAGCCTCGTCAAAGACGTGCAACTTAGGACAAAGTGTTTACATGACTCCAACTCATCGGCCTCTCAATAGCTGCGAAAGCAAGCATCCGGTGTGATATTTAGTCCCACCGCGTGAGTACCCATTGGACAGTGCCCAAGAAAATCCATTGATCACATAATGCCGCATAGCTGCACATTTCCTTTTTCACTCAGCGCTCACTGAGCTGACACAAGCCAACCTGTCCAGAGCCAGTCCGCAAGTAGCCAAAGTTAGCCCAACTCTCTCTTTTATTGGTAGATCAAATCGTGGCCGCTGTGGTGTAGTGGTAAGCAGTGCGCGCTTCCACTCCGCAGGCCTGGGTTCATACCCTGGTGAGAGAAACGTCGAAAAAAATGTAGAAAAAAGGTTTTTTCTTAACAGCGGTTACCCCTCGGAAGGCAATGGCAAACCTCCGAGGGTACTTCTGCCATGAAAAAGCTTCTCACAAAAATACAATCGCCGTTCGGAGTCGGCGTTAAACTGTAGGTCCCCCTCTTTGTGTGACAACATAAAAGCGCACGCCACAAATCGGAGGAGAAGCTCGGCCTAACACTAACATATGTTCAAGCGCCAATCTATTATTATTATTAAATCGTGGGCTAGGAATGGGAAGCTCATTTGCAACGCGGACTGGTATGGGCTGGTACCTTTAATCCCCTATGCAAGGAGGGTTGGGGGTAACGTTTACTCGGAGAAATTAAGTGTATTGTTTTGCTTTTGCCCGTTTGATCACTGTAGTATCTTTCAGGCAGAGCTGATGGCTTTTCAAGGCCGTACCCATCACCATTACAATGCGATACTGTTCGTAGTAAAATCTACATCTTTACTAACATCCTGGCGGCTATAAAACTATTTTCCGCACACATCGTCTGCGCCTCAGGCTATACCCATACTAAGATACCACTCTCTATGATACTTTTCGGTGAAAAGCTGTCAAACGAAGTTAACGTTTCAGTCTATCATGTAACTCTAACATTCCTGAATGCATAGCTACACTAACTCCTAAGGCCTCTATTGAAACCAACTCAATATTTTGAAACAATAGACATGTCGAGTTGCAGAGATGTAGAGGTGTAGAGGAAGAGAAGAACATACAACACCTGCCTTATCCCTACTTGGCGTTAGCAGGAAGACGATCTCGGCAAAAATTTGGTCGAAATGGTGCATGGTCTCAGTTCGGCGAAGATTGTGGATTAGTTGCCGCGGCATTAGAAAAGACTCTGATCGTCAGTACACCCAACAACAGCACTCCAACAACAACATTAACATACTCTCACTCCTATGTAACGGGTCTACTCTACAGTTGTAATAAAATTTACCCTGGTATTAAAATTTAGCTTTCAGTAAATTTTGTTCCTATTTCGTATTTTAAGCTCGGTCAATTTTGTTACCATCTCATCAGCGGGTAATAAAATATTGCGCCGCGAAGTATGCTACACCAGAATTTCCACAAAACTTCATAGCTGAATTGCTGAATGGATTAAATTGTTACCAAGGTACCTAGAACCGCGGTTGCAAGCAATGATGCTAATTTTCGGTAACAAAATTGTCCGGCCACAAAATGTTCGGTGACAAGCAGAACTGGCCTGAAAGTGGATAATATCAAAGCCTTAGAAAGGAATTTGGAAATTTCTGCATATATTTTGACCAATAAATTTTTTCTCCTTGAACACGTTTCTGCTTTTGAATAGAACACTGTTCGCGCGGTAAACAGCCGGTGAATACATAGTTTTTATTTACTTTTAAGCTTAGTTAAAATTCAGCGAACAACCAGCAGTCGTTACTTGTGGCTAAAAGTTAGCTTTTATGCTCTTAGAAAGTTTTTTATATGTGCTTAGGTATACACATAACGTTGTCATTATTGGTGATTGTGTTGCTAGTTAGCAATTTTTTCTTTTTTCAATTTTCTTTGACTTGGCTTGCGTTGGAGTGTGTTTAACTTTAGCGTAATCGCTGGAAACTATTAACAATGCAAATACAAGTACCTACATACATACATACGTACTAGGAAATGCATTCGTCAAGTTGCACAAGCTTATTGGCTCACGTTCTATCGAATATCTTTTAAACTGCGAAATTCCACTTGAAGCTTATTTTTGTTGCAGTTTTGTGTTGTTACTATGACTAACCATAGCTAGGCATAGTAAAGAGATACGCTTTGTAGACATATACCGAAGTATTGGGGTGTCCGTTATTTCCAGAATTGGGGTTTTTGCTGCCGACCTATGAATTGTCAGTGTTTTCCTTAAAATATCAAATAAAAAAAATTTTAACTTTCAAATTAAGCCACGCAGAAATCATGTTACATGGGAATTTTGGACTTTTTACATTTAATCTTCTTTTTTCTCTAAAAAAAAAACGAGAGTATAGCAATGAGCAATGTCAATTTTTTTTTTTGAGAATTGGTCGCTCTACAAAAAGTTTCTCACATGATTTTTCGATGAATTCACTCCTCCGTAAGTTATTGCATTTTAAAGTGGTGTTCATGGTTGATTTCGTTCCTACTTGGAAAATAATGGACACCCTAGTGTGTATGTATGAAAATATCAGATGCTAAGTATATAGTTTCCTTGAATGTTAGTCATGTGCACATTTATTTTTATTTTAGCGCTCAACAAAATTCCCACAACTTCCATATGCCCACTCTGCATTTCACCACATCACTCATACGCCATGTATGCCGCGTGCACTCGGCTACCCCAAGTGTGCTGTACAATGTACAATTTAAACTTGAATAACTTTCGGAGGAGTGAATTTATCGAAGAATCATATTCGAACTTTTTTGGAGATCATTTAATTCCTTATTAAAATATACATTGGCCATTGCTGCACTCTCATTTGTTTCAGAGAAAAGAAAATTAAATGCAAAAAGTCCGAAATTCCCATATTATTTACATGGGAAATGTAACATGTTTTCGGCACGGTTTAATTTGAAAATTAAGAGTTTGTTTGGATTGGATATTATTTTTTTCAGGGCAAAAACTAAAAATTCAAGAAGCGGTAGCAAAAAAAAAACCAACTTGGGAACTATCGGACACCCTAATAAGTATGTAGTTTTGGCTCTTATTTTGAAATTGCATGTATTTATGTGTTTCTCAGGTATACTCAGAAGTACACATCGCACATATTCTTCAAAAGCGCGTTAACTCAGGGAATATTTGTTTTTGAAGTGTAAACTTCTTTAGCGGGATGCATTTGAGAAAAAATGAAACGAAAAATGGACAACAACCATATGAATACAAGAATGATAGAATACAAGATTGCGCCGATGTGACGTCAATAAATACCAGAATGAGGGAGCAAAGAAGAAATTCAAAAGAAGAAGAGGAAGAATCGAACACATGTTCCGAAATAGTGATGCGAAAGTTGGTAGAATTTTACCTATGCTTCAGCCTTTAAAAGTTGAACATATATTCGGTACATGCACACCATTTCAGGTACATATGCAACGTAGTAAAATTACTTACCTGGAAATTTTCTCTTATTTTCATAAGCTTTTCAACGCGTTTTATAGTGTATGAAACATTTCCAAAAGCTCTCCTCGGTAAGGGGCATAAGCACTGGTTAAAACATAGTTTTATCTTGAACTGTTCAGAGAAATTCCTTTCAAGACCATTTTTAATAGCAAAGACTATTTTATGTGAGTCCAAAAGAAAATAATGTACCGAAAGGTGAGGTTATCCACCCATTATCAAAAATGTATAGCCATAAGTATACATATTTACTTTTTAGGTAGATTTATCTACTTTTAGGTAAAATTTTTTCAACAAAGGTACAATTTGAAAATTTAATTTCCATCCCTAGTGCGAAAAAATATTTTGTGACGTCAACGAATAGGTGGATGCTGTCAAATCGACGAAGAGAGGGTTAGCGGTCCGTAGTTGGCGCCACCTTTTTTTTCTGCATCGTGATATGAATGTTGTGTGTTTATGTTGTTGTTGATCGAGCAGTATGTATGTACATACAGTTATATTTCCATACGTACATATGCATACATACATATATATGTACATATGCATACAATGATGTGCGCAACGTGGTTGCTGAAAATGAAATTTGTTTGATTACAACATGCTCGCACACAGTCCCATGCTGAACAGTTTGTAACCATGTTCGCCGCTCCAAATAGCACCAAGAGGATTTTATTTTTATTTAATTTTTCACTGATGAATTTTATCTTTCTTCATAAATTACTGAATTTAATATAGTATGAAGAATATTTAAACATAGAACAAATACAAAATTAAAAAAAGGTGATCTAGTAAAAATATTCTACTTTAACGTAAAAACTATAAATTTGCAAGAATACTTAATATTTTTTACTTAACTTAGCTTTAGACATATCTTGGTTAATTCAAATTTAAATGGACTGAAGTTGTAAATCATCATTTTTCAGTTAAATTGCTTTGGTGAGACCAATAGTAAATGTCTAATAAGTTGGTCTGCAGTACAGTCTAAACAGTATACTTTTTCTGATTTTGTTGCGATCAGTTCGAAGATGATTTTGTTTGGTAAAATGTTTAGGCTAGTCTGATCTATTAATTTGATGGTGCAAATCAAACCCTTTATTTCACCTTTATGCCCAACTATACTTTTTCACTTTTTTTGCATATTTTGACGCGCGTGGCGAAGCCTCAAGCAACCACTGCCAGCTAGATTTTAATGTAAATTTTGACTCGGATACATTGATCTCATTAATTGAATTCCTCGGCACCAAATTTACTTTAAAACTGTGCAGCAGTCGCACCGAATCTATAACGCTATCAAAAACAGTAACTGACGCTGTGTTTCAAAGGAATATTGATCAAATCAGGAACTAAAACATATGTTTCATACTTTAGTTATCATAAGCCACTCGTATCTTTTGTAGAAATTTGATTAATAATTGAATTTAAAGAAGGTTACACTTCTCCCGGGTGTGCACCGCACAGATGTGTTTTTTTACTGTTGTGATTGTTGGAAACAAAAAGTTGACTTTAGCTTTAAGAACTAAGTTGTTCGATCTTATTTGCTTTTATTATTTTGACTCGCTATATTTTCATTCTGCTATTTCCTAGTAATACTACTGCTGCCCTCATGCGCAGTAACTTATTGCACACATACTCACATGCAGGTACATCTAAACAGGCGCTAATTGCATTGTCAGAAAAATATGTCCCACCGTGCTGTAACTGAGTTGAACGAAAGTTCACTGCTCGGCGGGCTTCAAATTATTTCGGTAATCATACAAACTTCATTTCCTAGAAGAACAGAGAGTCGACAGCCAGCTATCAAACCACGTCAGGTAACTACAAATAGTTCAACAACCAAACAAATATTCTTTTAAATTTAATTTATTATTAAATAATAAAGAAAACATATTTTGTAATTATATTTAACACTAATTCGCTGTTTTTATTTATTATTTCTCTAAGCGGGATCACTCCATAATTCCGAGTTGCCGCAGCGTAGAAAGCTTGCTTTTTCCGTAATATCCCATGCAACGCTTCTTTTAATTAAGTTGCTTATGTAACCCTTTAACGCGGTGGTGCATATTAGCGATTTTGTTAAATAGTGCGTTGCTCAATGCAAATCAATTTAATGGTTATTCTGTCGTAAAAGCTATCTGAAATGGATTCAAATTGTTGCTCCGGAAATTAATTAAGCACACATTTATTTCTGTATACTGGAAAAGTTTTCTTTAAATAATTCTGCTCAAAAAGAGCTTGGGGAATAAGTATAACCCAACTTATTCTATATTATCACTAGGGAGCGGATTTCCATGCAAATGTATGTTCTTTTGGACATGTGGTTAACAAAATACATAAATTATTTTTTAAGTGCGATTCTAACACCAGGCGCCTAAATGCATGCTATGTAATGCTGCATGTGCAAAAACTTCCTTCTTTATATTTATGAAATTTTTGCGCATGCACTTCTCAACGGCCATGTAATACAACTTTCTTAAGTTATAATTTGATGGCAGTTTAAAGTATGCTCGGCCTAGTCTGATTCATCCTCCGTACAATGATTCCGGAGTTTTTTGCGGACTCTGCACGGCTTACAACCATGCAGGGGTGGTACTCACCTATAGTTACCATTGGCCACAGTGCCTACCCACTTGAATAAATATTTTTCTTTTTATGAATACATACATGCAAACATACTGGTCTGCCCTCTCACTGAGTTATTCAAATATTTTTGTGAATTAAGAAATTTTCTTGTGGCTTCCATTCATCAAATTCGAATATATTGTGACTAGTATTAATGGAAAAGCAAAACGGATTATTTTTTTACCTTTCTTGTTCTCTTCTTGAACCCCCATTCGATTTAACAGGCATTGAAATCGGAGTCGGTGATAATATTTGCTTTGCCAGGGCCATCGCGAATGAGGTCGTCGAGTATATTGGTGAATTCGTTATGCCGATACTCAGGGGCAGGTAGCAGCTGCAGATGAAAAAATCACCTATTAATATCCGCTTGACGAGAGCTGGGACTCGATGTGTGTTTTGTCTTGGTTGCACTTTCATATTGCTGATTTCTTCCTAAAGTCATTTTATCAGTTTTAATCTTGATTATTTGTCTATGGTTAACTTAGTAATACTACATCGATTTTCCTCTCGTATTCCTTATACGGTCTTTTTCAAGAGCTTTTGTGGCACTCTGAAGTGATATAAGTTGAGAGCAGCAATTTCATATCGAAGGATTTGGGGCCGCTTTCTTGTGTGTTGAGCTTCTGACACTACCAGTGAAATGGTCAATCACACTGGCGACTGCCTTGGAACATAACAAACACTTTGGCCTGGTGGTACAGTATTTTGCCTGGTGGTTAGGACCGCCGTATTCTCTGCAGAGTTTGCATCTATCTTCTTCGGTGCAATATTTAGACCTATGTTCAAATCACCGAAACACCGTTGGGGCTGATAATGTTCTCTTATTCTACAGATCACTCTGGATTTCTTCTTTAGTGGTTATTTCGTGAAGGGTCTCCCGTGTTAGATTCTTTACACTGGCTCGTTACTAAGGCATTTCTTTATAAACTCTTGTGATTCAGTTGACACTACTGAATCACTCAGCTGCAAGAGCCATTCACTTTTGCACTACTAAATATATCTGCATATCTGCATATATATATATATATATATATATGAAGCTTGCCTTTGGAATAAGTTCATTACTTTTATGGGTTGCGCAATATTTAGCAGGTTGCGCATATAGTTTATGCTTTGCTAACGTTAATTTTTTGTTCTATTTCCTTCATCTCCTTTTTGGTTTGTTTAATTGAACTTACAACGGTGTAACTGCACATGTACAAATGAAACTGCTTTGCTTTTATACATACAAACGTTTCAAATGCGCTCATGTGTGTAACTACTTTATTAGTGTAAAACTACTTTTCTCCAATTCCATGCGCCAAAGCCACGGAGAAAGTCTTTTATAAAATACAGGGACCGTAATAAAAATAAGTAAAATAATTTGCTTCAGCATTCAATCATTATTTTATGCTTTTTATTTTTTCGCTTACAAATAATAACACTAGTCGACAAATTTTGACATAATCGCGTTAACCTAAGAAAACAAATGTTTTCTAAGCTAATTTTAGGTCGCTGAACACGAAAACAATACCTGTTATTTTTTTCAAAGAAGCGTTTTCGAAATTTTTTTGAGAAACCTTTTTTTTGGTATCTTTCGCCAGTTATTTGTCAATAACTTCATTATTACCTTCTGTAAATCGAATTATTTAGGGGAAGTCGCAAATTTTGTTGATTTTCGTTTTATTGTTTCCACGAATCACGAAAACAAGTGATTTTGCGTAATATTACACACGTACATACGTATCTATGTATGTACATGTTTATATGGCATCGGAATGAATCTCGCAGCTTAGATGTCAAAAAAGATACATTTTAATTTTGATTGGCGCTGTAACCGCCTAACGAATTCTGGCCGTTTTCGGAATTTTTAAGGCTGGATTATGCAAAACATGGAAACAAAAGTTTAAAAGTCTCGTCATAAATATCTCTGATTGATTGACAGCAGTTAGAAATGAGCATGCTTTAGCTGGAGCAATAAAATTTTGTTTTTTGTTATTTATTTTTTGGCCTAATAACAAACTTTACATACAATTTTCATTGAGCTTGAGGCGGTTTTTTTAATGGAAAACTTACGTGGAAAGGGAACAATAATTTACAAATTAATTTTATCACAAGCATGCCGCGTGTGCAATTACATAAAATACAATTTCTGAATTTTGCTTATTTGTATTAGGATTCTAATTAAGCCTTTTTACAATAATGAATATGAATATCTACTTTTTATTTGCTGAGGCACGCCTTCTTTCCTGGTAAGTCATGTGTTGTCACTTTACCATAATTGTGGGAGATCAACCACATTTTGGGTAATTTTTCACCTCTACCACAACTACCACATATTTTAAAAAACTACCACATTTCTACTGAAATATAATTATTAACTCAAATTGCCGATTTGAAAAGTATAATAATATAGTCACGCACGGAATTCCCAGCGTTGAGCCTGCAGAAAATAACAGACTGAAAGTCAAGACTTATCCTCTTTGTCACGATTTCAAAATGGAAAGCTTTGTAAAACGGGAAAGAAGGCGTGACTCAGCAAATAAAAAGTAGATATTTATATTCATTATTGTAAAAAGGCTTAATTAGAACCCTAATACAAATAAGCAAAATTCAGAAATTGTCTTTTATGTAATGCCAAAGAAATTCAGCCACGAGCATGCAGTCTGTCATACGAGTTTTTAGATAGATAGATGGTAAACGTCTAGGAGAGCACGCGTTTTTAGTGATTTCGCAGTTGCTTAAAATTTAATTACAAGCATAATTTTAAACTGCCCACTCTGAAATTTTTACAGGTTGTACTTTAATATTTGGAAAACAGTTTTCAAGAAAAAAATTAAAAAAAAATTAGTTCGAAATTTGGAAAAAAATATAATTAGTTATTAATATAAAATTGTTTTATTGAAAAAAAAATTTTTCGACTTCTCGTAATCCTTAGTTGAAAGCCAAGAAAAAATCATAAATGGTAGGATGTTTAATTTTTTTTTTTAATAAACTGATTTTTTGTGCGGAAGCATATATTAAAAAGTTCTTTTTTTTGCATGCTTAAAGTTCATAAAAATATATCTCGGAAACTGTATGTGTCAAATGAAAATAAAAAAATACGTGTCTAAAATTTTTGAATGTAAATGTTGCATGGAATGACCCATATACAATTTATTGGTGAGTTTTTTAGCTTTCATGTTAAGTCATGTGATTATAAGGAAGCATTTTATTTAAAGCTGAATAACGGTAAATTGAAAATATTCCAAAAACTTTTCCATAGAAAAAAATTAACTCGATTTTCGGAATCAGCGAGCAATTCTATATAGGAATTGGATAATGGCATCCAGTGTGCATTTTTAATGTAAACTAGTGTTATTATTGAGTTTTATTTTTCCACATAAAAATAATGATTATATATTATACTTGAAAAGCCATACAGACGAAACCAACTGAGGTTTGGACCTGAACATTTTGAGACTTTTTTCTTTTATTATGCTGTGGATACCTATGAAAAGTTATGTATATGTGTTCAACGTTTTTATAGCTTTTGAGTTTTATATATAAAAATCAAGTAATTTCTTTTGAGTGAATAAATAAAACTCAAACATTAATTATTTTTTTTAATTTTTATTCGTTAAACTCGAAAAATAAAAATCATTGTAGAATACAATAGGACGTACGAAAACAAATATGCGAGTTCAGTTAACATTGTTTTACGACGCTTACAACATGTTGATTTTTTCTTTAAAGTTTTAAAATTAATGATTATTTTCCATACCTGATAAAATATAATGAGTATTTTCTTTTTGTTTTTGTAATACTAAAATTCTGCTCATTTGTAGCACTTTAAAAAGCAGAGCTGTATTTATATGTACACTGACTAATGTAATTAATTGTTGTTTTTTAATATCAATGTATAAAATTAAAATGAATGCTTTGTACCTAAAAATATTTAGGCTCTTTGCTAAAGGCCACTTTTGCAGTGCGTGTCAGCAACACTTTCTCCCGCTTAATCTAATCACATTATCAACTCGTAAAATGAAATTTACGACGTGCAAGTGTTATCTGAATGTTTATTTTAAAACGTGTGATTACATTGCACGTGAGAATAGTTATAAATGTTGATTGGCCAAAAATTTAAATTATTACTCCCTTTGGGCCACTAGAAAGTTAGACTAAGTCAAACAATGTGAAGCGTGCAACAATTCGAAAGCATTAAGCATAAAGCAGCTACATGAAACGCACCTTTAAGCTATCCTAATGGTGTGCTTTTGTTCTTTGTTGCTTGCAATTGTTTTGTACTTTTGTGTTGCCGAAAATATTAAAAAGGAGATTATTTGGGTTCAATTGGCTTATAATTTTAAAGCAGTTGATGAGATTAGGGAATGTACAGCAAGAATTTTAAGAAATTGCACATCCTTATTGACGTTATACGAATCTACATTGCTGCATTCAACAAATTGCTAAACAATGGAAGCAAAACCAAAATCTTTTGCTGCCTCAGTTTTGTAGCATTAAGCCCGCAATCCACAGGCATACACGCCAAAGTGTATTCGAAGAACAAGCACCAACTGTTGCATTTTCTGGCACTGTTGCCACTTGGTGGTTAGCATGTTGGTCACGGTGGACTCCTTAGTCGTGATGACCACTTACGCTTCCCTGAATGCGCTATCCAAGCATAACCAGGCGTGCAAGTGAAAGGAGATCAATTCGCATGGGTTGATTTGAACAGTTCAATATTGCAAGTACTTTTTTTGCATTCAGAAGCGTAAGTATGTTGGTATGCATACACAGAATGGCACTCTGCCAAGGTTAAATATAAACATATTTTCCTAACGAAATAAAATTTTATGTACTGCTTACAGTGTAAATGACTTCTCTGGCGGAGAGTCGAACTTTCCGATTAGAGATTTGAAGATATCGTTGAGTTTATGTAGATAATATGCTTTATTCCAAACATATGAACAGTTTTGAAAAAAAAAACAGAAATCTCGACATTTTGATCAACTAGAGACGGCAGTGATTTGTTCGTAGTTGGAATGGTAATTGGACCTTAAAGTGAGGTAATTCGCTCTCCAAATTTTTTAAAGCGAATTACGTAAATCCATGGGTAATTGGAAAGCGAATTACGAATGAGAGAGTGAATTAACGAATGGGAGAGCAAATTTTGGAAACATCTTAAAAATTGCATAAGTATGTCAAAGGAAACAAATACCATAAATAAAGTTTTAATAAATGAAAATGTTTACACAACCGAAAATGATATTGCTTAAGCATTGAATGACTACTTTGTAGACAGTATCACAGAGATCTGTCTAAATATTGAAATTATCGATAAAAAATTTCCTATACTTCCAAATTTCGCATATAATTTTAAATTTCAAGAAATAGAAACTGATGAAGTAATAAAAATTGCTGTTGCTTTTAAAAATAGGATTAGAGGAAGAAAACTTTTAACTGAAAGAGTCATAAGAGATGCAGTAACTTATTTAGGATTCTTTTACATGCAGATAGTTAACGAGAGCTTAAAGAATGGTGCTTTTCCAACTTCTTGGAAAACATCCACTGTCGTTCCAATAGAAAAGGTTAAAAATACCATCGAAACTGATGAGATTAGACCAATAAAGGCGCTACCAAATGATGAAAAAATACTTGAATGCGTAGTAAAAAACATTTAGTACAATACCTCGAATCCAATAAAATATTAATACCATAACAGTCTGGATTTCGTAAGAAGCACACAAGTGAAACTGCCCTGAATTTGGTAATTGCTCACTGGAAAGAAGAACTGAGCAAAAATAAATAAATAATTGCTGTTTTGTTAGATTTGAAACGTGCCTTTGAGACAGTAGATCAATACTTACTATTGAGAAAGTTGTCCAATATTGGTTTGAAAGTTTTACAAAGAATCGTAGGCAAAGAACAGCGATTGGATCGTCGGTATCAGACGAAAGAAAAGTAATGATTGGGCTTCCACAAGGTTCAGTGTTAGCACCCATATTATTTAATATTTATATTAATAATATTTCACACAGCATTAAATATAGCGATATTAATCTCTTTGCCGATGATACATTTATAATGATAAGTGGGGAAAACATAAAAGATATTGCTTCAAAGCTTCAAAACGATCTGAATGAAATATATAATTGGCTATGCTTAAATAAACTTAAATTAAACATCAGCAAAACTAAACTCATGGTTATATCTAGAAGAGGCCTGGATAATAACGACCTAGGCCAATTAATAAACCAGCATTAAACATTAAATAAATAAACGAAATATAGCCAAAACTGGTGAGATTGTGGCGTTTCTTATTATTTATGGCACTAGTATATATGAACTTCTTTAAACCACAAAATACATTTGTTTACTTTTTAGGTTTTTTTTGCATCGATCTTTTTTCAACATATCTTATGTTACTTTTTCAGATATGCGAATGCGTATAAATTTAACTATTGTCCTTGGTTTTGTTACTAATTAAATAATTTTCACTTGAAATAAAACAGCATACATATTTAAAACCTATTTATTTATTATTTATTGTATGGTATTACCGGTCTGTATGGTACCCCGGCACAATACATTCCACATACCTAAAAAGTTACACATACGCCCAGGGCTTGCCGTCTTAAACAAAACACACTCTACACTTAGTAAAAAGCAAGTGTCGAGAATACTTTTGTTTAAGGTTGCAAGCCCCTAGAAATGGGCGTGTCAGTTATATGACTAGAGTTACCAAAACACAGATTTTGTTATAGATATCGGCAGAATATCGATTCGTTAAGAACATTTGTTCCGCAACTTTCTTTTGAAAACTAGAATAGAAGTGGGTTTGGCAATTTTTGGACCAAAGATAAAAAATTTAGAATATATTGTGGACTAGCAAATACCCGCGTGCTTTAATGCGCCTGAAAAGTATTTTTGTGTTTTTACTTCCTCCCAAAACTTTTATGGTCTCATTCATAAGAAATAAAATAGATTTGAAGAGCTTTAGAAAGTGAAGTGTTTAGTTTTAAAACAAAGTTTCGATTTATGAAGCATTCATTATGAATATGGGAATTTGATTTATAATCTTGTAACTCGAGTCTACTTATCGCGCACTTTCTTCAAAGAAAAACACCCTTTAAATTAAAATCATTATGGTTATTAATCATTGTTTAACAGGTCTGATTCAAAACATGATTTTCCAACAGGAAAAATGGCCACAGACGCCACCTGAAAAACGATTTTTTTTACTTGGATTCAATATGAAAATTGACATAAGAA
Source organism: Rhagoletis cerasi (assembly GCA_029783565.1). NCBI lineage: Eukaryota > Metazoa > Arthropoda > Insecta > Diptera > Tephritidae > Rhagoletis > Rhagoletis cerasi. Next base: position 17,195 of record JAPVRG010073855.1, read on the forward strand.
AAGAAAGTATTTCTCACTTAAATTGCTGCTGAAACCGGCAGTAAGTATATAAAATTAACTTTCTTAAAAAGGCAAGTTTAAGTTCAAATTATGCAATCTCCTTGCGTAATTTCCATTTGAATTACTACACCTCTTCCGTATACAAAAGGTTACCAAATGCAACCGAAATAAAGTTGATGTTGAAAATGTTTCCAGTTTCTATTTTACTATATCTTTTAAATGAAAAATAAAGCCTCAAAAATATTCGCTTTGGTGCAATTTTCGTTGCAATAATAAATTCTCAAAACTATTGCGTTGCCTCTGTTGTTGACAGAATCCAATTTGTTTCTTTTTGGTGTACCCGCTTGCGTAGTTATTGCTAGTAATTGTTTTTATTGTAACCAGCAGGCAAATTCGGGAAATTATAGTTTTCGTTTAACCACAGCAATCAATATCAAATTGTGGAAATAACTAGCACGAAACTAAAATCCGTAAAATTATTTCAGAAATGTGATAAAGTGATAAATTGCGAGTTTAATATACATACATACATACATACTTATTGTTATGTGTGCATACTTCTACATGCTTGGGTAAATCAGAATAAATACATTTATACATTTGTATGTATGCCTATGTTCGCATGCATGTGTAGTTGTGGTTGTGGTCGAATATGTTAAGTGTGGTAAACGATTTTCTAATTGAATTCTGACATAATTAATATTTCTGTTGACATTTGTATTTATTTGGGTTTATATTTTGGAATGTTCGGAAGAAGTAAGAGATGGCAGAAATTCTTTGCAAAACAAAACGCCTTCTATCCCTGTCGGAAGAACTAACCAGCACCAATCGACATTAGTTACCCATTTTTTTTTAAATAAATAACAGTGGCGGCCGCTATAGCTCAGATTCCTGTTTTTCTTTGTGTTTTCTATTTCGGGCTACTAAAAAATGTATAGTTCGTACTATAACACTGATTACTGAGATAGAGAGTTTACAGTAAAAATCATTAAGATAAGACCACTACAATTTACATATACATACATATCTCGCTTACCGCATGCGTCCGCTGGGGTGTAGTGGTTAGCAGTGCGCTCTACCCTACCGCAGGGCTTAGTTTCGAGCCCAATTTCCGACCAACATAAAAAAATTAAAAATAAAAGTGTTTTCCAATACCGGTCGCCCCTCGGCAAACTTACGAGTGTATCTCTTGCCTTGAAAAAGCTTCTCAAAAAAACACTAATATATTGTGTAAGCACCAATCTATTATATTATCATATCGCATACCATTGATTGTTCGGTATGAGTTTTGAATATGTCAAAGTTACATTTTCTTATATTTATGAAAGTTATGAAGACTTCTGCGGTCGAGTGGTCAGAGGTGTGCACTACCATCGGTTAGTTTTTGAATTGAAGTTTCTTTAGCGGCGGTAGTGAATTGAAAAATCAACATGGAGAATGCAACGGAAATGGTTGTGCACGGATATGGTGGATAATTGGGGAAGGAAATGCCTCCTAAATGTATGCTTTAATATTGATACTGAATTAAAGAAACGTGTTAAGCAGCGCTTTAAAGACAAGATTAATGCAAGGGTAAAGGTGTAATATGCAACGCTTTAAGGCAATTTACAACAACAAGAAACTGAAATATGTGCAAGTACGCACTAAGAAATTAAAACACGACCGGCCGATTTATGCAATTGTCCAAGAATGTCTTTAATGTTCTTCTTTTACTTGACAAAATGGCGTCCTTAGTCGTAAGTCAACATAAAAGTGTTTACCATGTATTACTTATGATCTACTCTATACAATTGGCAACACTAACATTAACCCTTTACATACCAGTGATATGCAAAGAGTGCCGGTTTTGATGTTCCCCGCTACTCAGCATATTTTGGATATAAGTACGTCTAATGGTGATTTCGTTTCTACCAAAAAATGTTGCCCTTCCATGGTGCAAAATATGTTTGATGTTGCACTCAACCCCTTAAAAGTGCAAGTTTTTGCCTACTTACTCTTGTCTAGCTCACGCATTTCACAATATTTTCGTTTTAAGCAACCATCTGCATTTCGGGGCAACACTCTCCCCTGACAAAGCTTCAAAGGGCAGAGAATGTGCTTTTTTTGCCTTGCTAAAGTGCGACATTTTAAGAAACGAACACAAAATTTTCTCACCGGTTTGCCTTTATTTTACAATCGAACACGGAAAGTGCAAGGGGCAATCAAAATGCAAAATTTTTTGTTAGAAACGAAATCACCATAAATCAGCAAAACGCCACCACTCTGATGTACGCATATCCACAACGACAATGATTTATGTGTGTAAGTTGCCATCCATATGAATACGATGCCCTCATCATACTCACACCATCCCCAACAAGTTTGATCCTCAGCTC
>JAPVRG010073948.1:438-11531 GCA_029783565.1 Rhagoletis cerasi
GTGAGCAAGCAAGTGAGAGTGTGAGTATGTTTGTTTCTCTTTGTTTGGTAAAAATTTGGTGCACATAGCTTATGACCTCTACTAGCATATCGCATATTTTTGCCACCTGATTAAAAATTTAAGTATTGTTTTAAATTATAAGTTCAACAATGCCAAATGAACTAGATTTAAAAAAGCTTCATTACGAAAAAGTTTTTAAGGGGATTGCCACCGATTTAAAAAGTCGAATTTAAGTTTATTAATAAGTTAATAAATTATTACAGTATGCGTGAAAAAGAATGAGGTTTAAGAAAGCTTTATTTTGAAATGTTTTGAAGAATGCTGCCACCTGTTTAAAAGTCGGGTCCAATTTTTTCATAAGTTACATAAAGTATTACAACTTGGATGTCAATCGAATGAGGTACAATAATGATTTGTTTCGAAAATGTTTAAAGAAGGTTGCCACATTTTTCAAGTTATAATTAATTAATTAGTAAGTAAAGTAAAATGTTACAACAAAAATGTTAAAAGAGGGATGTCAGGCACTCCCTAGTAAAATTTTGAGCCTATAATCAAAGGCCCAATAGCCTTAATAGCCGATTGGCTATTGGAATATATGTATTTTTACATTCTTTTATTTCAGCTACCTCCGCTTGGTAAAATCTGCACTGCTGTGGTAGCCTAAATTTGAGGCGGTTGATTAAGTAAAGCTCCCTACTCTTTCATTCAACTTGTATCCATCCGTAAATTAATTCTCGGGAACCTGATTCGAAAGCTTGAACTACGTCGGATCCCTACTTAAAAGGATCGGTCTAAAATGAGCGATTAAGACCGGGATCAATTCAAAGCTTTTTAAATTTCCAGAGAGTCCTTGGTTGGAGGTAAACTCCTTGCCAACGTCTCGCAAGGGTAGGAGTGGTTCAAAGTGAATCACCGATACCAATGTTTGATTTCCATGTAAGCTTGCTGTTCAGGATCAAGCGCAGGTACTTCACGCGGCCAGATAGCATAAGTGGAATGTAACTAAATTAGGAAAGTTGAATACTTGGGCTTATGTGCACATATAAATTTCTATGTGAAGAGAACGAGCTTTGTTTCGTAAAGGTTTATGCCCGTATCGAAATTTGTAGCCCAGTTAACAACTTAGTTAAGGTTTTATGAAACTTTTCTCAAAAATTTAACTATCCACAAATTTTTAGTTTCTCATTTCCTTTGGTCTAATTTTCGTGCGGCATCCTTGACACACTACATAAACAACATGTATTAGAAAGGCAAAGCAATAAAAAACAAAAAAAAAACAAAAACCCCAAGCACATTTCAGTTTCTTAATCAGCAAGAATCCGCAAACTAATTATCCACTATCCGCCAACAAACAGTAAATTCTTCCGTCGTTTACATACCCAAACATTTGCTGCCTACGCTGCTTTTGCCTTTCGCCTTTCACCACTTTGAGGCGCCTTTATCTCCCTCAACTGCTAAATAGTAAAAGACTTTTACTCTTCGAGTTGTTTTCTTAGCGAAACTATTTCATTCATTTAGACATTTCTCAGAGGAGCTGTGAAATAACCGCAACTAGTTAGAATTACAAAGTACAAGAAATTTACAAAGAACAACAAGAAGTGCTGTCTAAAAGCGTTGCCGCTGCGCTGCTGCTGCTGTTGCTGTTGCTGCTAACTACTTTTGGGTGAAATTATCAACACAATTTAATTTTGCATTTTCCATTGAATTAGTCGCTTTTGCCATTCACAAACAAGAAAGATAAAAAATAGCTGAAAAGCAAAAGCAACAGCTGCAAAAACTTGCACGCGCAGAGCAATTGCAAATTTTAGGTTTTTTGAAGAGTACCACGCGTAGGGTAGAATTAATAAAGGAGACACAGCAGGAAATTTGTTTAGTTAGAACAACTTCATTTTGTATTGAACACTTCAAATGTAAGACCTTTGGGTTTGGGTCTTCGTCTCCGTGGACATTATAGAGGATGTTCTTTGTGATACCACGTGATTTTGAATGTAACAACCCTTCAGGTGGAACGCTGCGAGCCAATCACGAAGTTTCGAAGGTGGTTAATAGCAGTCCCCTAGAGTTCTTTAAAGTGGGTAGGAACCAAAAAACCTCAATTTCACCTGGGAAGCCTGGTTTAAGGTGGTGGTGAGGTTTCACCGTATAACCCTTCAGGCCACGGCGACAGGAAGGATCATATGTGGGTTTCAGTCTGACTTTACGAATTCCTGTCGGAAAGGGACCTCTAGAGCTACCCAACAAAAGCGAGAGTTGTAGCATTGTTTCATAAGAAGTTACATTGACCGCTTCACTGAACCTCGCAATTGCACATGCAATAGTTTTCGCCCAACGTTCGCTGAGTTGATATAAAGTTCATCTGTCCAAGAGTGAACCACAGGAGGTCAATGGCTCTTCCACCCACTACAGCTCCTTGGGCGGTATGTCTACAGTACTGCTAGAATAATGCTACAGCGGTCAGTAGGCCTACACTTGACATTGGTTAAGAGCTCATAGCACACGATCCCGCCACCAAACCTTCTATTAATCTTCGATCCATTCATGAAAAGTTAACTGCTCCCTCCTTCAAGGCACCTCGCCCCACCCAATTGTATATTGATGAAATGCCTGTTACAAAAACCGTTTATAGCCACTTCGTGCTGCGCTAGTAACAATAATGCATAGGAGTGGGAGTTGTCCGCAATGCGCCACCATCTCTCTCCCCCGATAGGGAAGAAGGCCACTTCTGCAGATTCTTATTCTATCCACTTAACAATTGTATTGAGTCCGACCTCCACGGACCTTCCCTCTTATTAAAGGCATGCTGGGATTTATATAGACCATCTCTAGGAATACTGATTTTTATGTGTGGGCAAATCAGTTTCAACAGCGTCTTCAACGAAAACGAAGACAGACTGAAGAAAGTCCATTGGTAAAAAATTAGAGCTTTTGCGGTCTTTGGAATAAAAGTCATTCTGACGACCCTTAAAGATCTGCGGATAAACTCACTGCTGAGTATATACGTGCCAGCCATCTCTGCGACACCTTGTGCACCTCTGCAGGTATTATGCCGTTCGTTCTCGGGGTTTGAAGATTTTGTACGATTAGGTCGAAAAGAGTGATACGGCCTTCGTACCTTGCACCGATGCACAGTGGCCGGAAATCAAAAAGTAGGATTCAAATAAATAATAAATTTTTTTAATGAAAGCCGACAATAGTTTTTATTTCTTAATATAAGAAGTGCTAAGTGCGGAGAAAGCAGGTTCGGAATTGGAGGCACTACGCTATTTTGAACCATATTTTTTCATTTCAGACCACTGTGCGATGGGGACTCAAGGAGTAATTTTACCGAACCCTCACTGTCCATAGTCCAATTTCCTGCCTCACCTCCTTGGTAGCCCGAGGAAACGGATCTTCTCTAAGAAATATGTAGGATTTCTTACACCTTTCTAGGCTCTCTCAGAAGGTGCTCTGTAAAGCTTTCATTAAATTTCTGATTTAGAAGTTGTTGATTTCCAGCCCAGCCTTATAAAGTACCCAGACAGAAAGAGTTGCTTGATCTCACACACCTGGAACCTACGCCGTCCACCAGAGGTGCTTCCCTCTGTCCTCTTAAGATCGTCTCTGCATTAAGAAGGGTCTTAAAACTTCGCGAAGCTTATCTAGGCAGTCTTCGGAAAACACCGAGTTCTCTTCTGCTGCATAAAGGACAACTAGATGCATATTCTTGCAGTACACTGCTCAGACTAAAGGAGCGTTCTGTACGAGAACGCGCTTTATCCAGAGAAAACTAAAGTGAGCTTATCTATCTCCACCCTGGTAGTACTTTTAAAGGTCGGGGTATTCACCCTATTAAATATACATATCGTGTATTCCATGTCAACCAGGCCACCTAAATATCTCAAAAACGGGAATTTTTCACCAAACTTTGCAAAGATATCTTTGATATGTGTGCTTTTATCTCAAATTTTTTTCAGATTTACTTTTCTTGTTTCAAAATGGCGGACCAAAATATCTCCAAAAACGTTACATACAAAGTTTTTTGAGTATGTAGTTTGGTAGCACATTAAATTTTACTACCTATAATAAAAAGCCATTTTTGGAAATTTTTTTTACTGACAAGATGACGCAGTTTTTCCATAGAAAGTATGTTCGACAGGACTGTTTCAGGACTAGTTCTGCATCATTTTGGGACATGTTTAGTACTATCTCGTGAACATTTCGAGACTAGCTCTGGACCATTTGAGACTAGTTCAGAGCAGGTGTTCAGATGATTCCATCCCGTCGCCTTTATACAGCTGGTGCTGATGAACCTCATCGATGATATTAATTAAGCCTTACCGTATGCTTATCTATCACACAATGACCAGTTAGAATTCCCACCAATAGCAAGAGTTGTAACTTGCTTAGTCTCAAGAGCTCTCTAGACCGCCCCCGGTTTGCACATGGCCAGAAGAATTTTGCCACTTTGCATTCCAAAGTCTTCGCTCAGGGGAGTACCCAAATTTTCTCTACACGGGAGCAGTTCCTCAAGGATTCCCTACCTTGCCAGTTCATCGGTCATGCAGTTTCCAGTGATTTCCCTGTGGATAGGGAGGTAGACAGTCCTTAACCGTTCTCGAATGAACCATCAGGGTGCAAACAACCGTGGTAGCTGCTTGGCTGTCGGAATAAATATTCACCTCCTTGAAAGGTGTTACACTAGGAAGCAACCAATCCGAAGGCTCCTGTACTGTGGGTACCTCTGTTGGAAAACGCTACAGTGATCCGGTAGCCTAAATTTCTGGTTGATGGAGAGTTCTTCGCAGAAGTCATCCCTCCTACCCTCCTACTGAACTTCGATCCATATCCCTAAATACGTCTTCAGGACCCCGAATTCAGATACTATTTCTTTCCTCCACATTCCATAGAGGGAAGACTGCAGGTTGATCTCCTACTAAAAAGAATAAGCTCCGTTTTGCTTTTATTATTGTAAGACATGTTTATAATCCTTCACACAAGATTTCGACTGTTTTACTAGCATATAAATCTTTTAAGTTACTATATACTTATACAATTAAATTGATTGCGCGAAATTTTTTAAAATTTCTTGTTTTGGAAAAGTTAATATTTTCTACCTGGCCTCCGAGCTTTTGAATCTTTTCTAATTACCAAAAAGCCAGGAAACACAAGTTAGCTTAAGAAAAAAACCAACCAAAATTACAACAAAATTCTTGCCATGCGTCGAAAGCAATGCACTTTCTTTTCAACCCTTTCCCTGCCTTCTTTGCCCTCCCTCTCCCCTCCGCCCATCCACACGGGCAATCCTGCCCAAGCTGCTGGATGCGCTTGTTTTCACGAGAAACCACAAAGTTTAGTTTTCAAACAAATTAAAAGAAAACTACCCACAAACTACATACTATGTGTTTTAGCAACAAAAAAAAACATCACCCACAATTAAAACAACAACTGCATCATCTAGCAACAACAATAAGTAAAAGTAGTTACTATCTAGAACGTCGTCTTCTAAAACTTCAACTTTTATGCACAATTTTCTTAGCTTTTCTAGCCACTTTGGCTGTTTGCAAAGCGTATCTAACCCTTTTCGCTTAAACGAGATAAGCGACGACGATGACGACGACCGTCGAGAATGGCGACTGGTCGGCCACCAACAACTTTTGGTCCGCCATCAATAAGACAGACAAACTTTTGGCCCAAGTAACTGGCCACCAGAGAGAGAAAGAGGAATGCAATGAAATCTTTATCTATGATTGTATGGCTGTTTGCTGCTGTTGTAGTGTTGCTTTGCTCTAGTACTGCATTTGTTGTTGATTTTGTTAAGGCGCGTAATTATTTGTTTTTCGGAATCCAAATGAAAGGCGCAGTGCAAATAAGAAAAAGCTAAGAATTTGCTAATTTGCTGAGTGTAGAGAAGCTTTCGAAGCTGGCAGTTTGGATTGACTTTTACTAAGTCTTCAAGAAAAATAAATGGAGAACATCGCGGAGGTAGAAATAATAAAATCTATGTGAAGTCTTTATGAGAAATGTTTCGTATATTGAGAAATCCTCTGCGATCAAAAAGGCCATTTACGAAGATGTAAAAATTTCCACCTCACTCAAAAATATTTACTCTAAAAAGTTGCTTCATGTAAACCACCGACAAATCATTTCGAAAGAAACTACATGCATTGGTGATGCAGCTGGAGTTACTAATTCATAAGGAAATAGTTGGAGCTACAACAATGAAAAAGGGGTTAAGTGGAGTCAAAGTTGAAGAATATGGCGAAAGAAATATTTGGTTGGTGGGAGCTTGTAATAGGGGTGAGCATTTCATTTGACACTCTGTACAGTTTCCCATTCCGCCATTCCTAGTAACTCGGGATTTTTCTTCTGGCGCTCGTTGATGGGCTTTTACTATGAATAGAGCGAAAATGTGCCTGCGTGTGTCATCTTGTTAAGTACAGTATTCAGAGAACTGCAAACCTAGAGGAAAACTGGTGCCAGTCGAGGTGAATTATGTTATTCTAGTTCCAGATTTTCTTGTGATTTTAGTACCTAAACTTCTGGATTTGCGCTCTGTGGTCTCGGACTCTGACGAAATCGAGCAGCCTCAGTCCTCTGCAGGAAGCTCCACCGTCGGAATTAAAATATATGTCCATCCTGCTTTCATTCCTTTGTTCTTCCTTTCATTGGCACTTGGGTATAAGTTACATCTGCATCGAATTTTAGCGAGACACTGGGCGCGTGAGCTGGCGCTGATAGAAAATCTTTTGGACCACAAGTCTTATCATTAACTTTGCAGTCATAGTTAAGTCGAAGAGTTCAATATCTTATTCCTAGTCCTAGTCTTGTCCATATTCATTATTTCTCCGTTAAGGCGCTTGATGTCATTCAGTGATCACAGTTAAAGGCTCGGGGTTTCATCAGAAGATGGGTCAATTATTTCATTAGAAGGAGTTTTTCCGGGATAGTTATAAGGCTAGTGAATAAACACATTCTCCTGTCTTATGTTGAATAGCATGTTCGAACCAGTAGTTTAGGTACTTCCGCTAAAATTTGCGAATTTTAATGAATCGGTAAGCCGAATATATAAAAGAAGTTTGGGTTGAATTCGCGCTGACAAAAATATGATGGTTACTTAGTTAGTACACAAGAATCGATTCCCAGGTAAAATTAAAACTTATTAGATTTCGTACCATCTACTCTTGATCAATCTTCGAAGGGATAAGGGATCACAAAGTTTTTCTTCCTAATAATCTTACTCCGTAAGCATTGGTGGCTACTTTCCTGCGAATCAGTAGTCCATCTGGTTCAGCAAATGGGGCAAACTTTGATTAACATAATAAGAAAAAGATGTATCAAACATAAATGCAGGCAGTCTTGCTTCTCTTTGAAATTGTATTGAGCGGACACAGGAGGGTTAACCGGGACTGAAACTCTAGTTGATTTAGAGGCATTACCTAGTGGGGTCAGGAAAGGCAAAGACAAAGGCAAATCAAGGATATAGATAAAGGCAATAATGATGATAAGTATAGGGATAGTGTCAAAGATAAAGATAAAGACAAATACAAAAATTAAGACAAATATTAAGATCACGGAGAAGATGAATGTGAAGATGGGGATGAAGGTGAAGATAAAAGTGAAGGCTTACATGAAGATTAAGATGAAAATAAAGATCAAGATGATGATGGAGTTGAAGATGAAAATGAAGGTAAAAATGTACGTAAAGATGAAGATGAAGGCGAAGATAAAGATAAACATAATGGCGAAGATGAAGGTAAAGATTATGGTGAAGATGAAAATTGAGGTAAACATGAACATGAGCATGAACATGAAAATGAAGGGGAGCATGAAGAGAAAGATGAAGAGGAAGATGAAGAATAAGGTGAAGATGAAGTTGAAGATCGAGATGGCGATGGAGATGGGGATAAAGGTAAAGATGAAGACGAAGTTGAATATCAAGACTGAAAATTACGCGGAAGATAAAGATAAAGATAACGGTAAAAGTAAAGATACAAATAAAGATTAAGATGAGAAGTAGAGTTAAAGATAAGGCTAAGTCTCACTTTTTCTCCGCTTAGGGACTACAGGCACTCGGCTTTTTTTTGCAATTACTAGTATACTTTAACTTCCCTGAACAACTAAAATCTAAATGTTGAATTTTGTCTGAGAAGGAAATGCATATTGTTGCATGGTGTTTCTAAAGCTTTTTAAACATTTTATATTGACGGGCTCGAAGCAAACGCTCTTTTGAGTCAACAATCTCTTATATGGAAGTGCTGAGGGCAAAAGCTCTCTGGATCAATCACCTATTTTCTTTCACTTTAAAGATAATTTCTTCAGCAAAATTTTAACTAATCTTTAACCATACGCCAAAAAAAAGCTAACAATAAATAATACTTTTGTAAGTATATGCTTAAGAACACATGTTTCACAGCTTAACCTAAATTGCCCACTCTAGCTCAAATCGGTTTCTGAGGGCTACGTCATATTTCACACCACAGGACATGAGACAGGCCAAATATGTGTGTAGACACACGGCAGAAGAATTCAAATATTCCAAACTCCATAGAAGGATTTATAAAAGTAGAAAGAAAAGCAAAACCAAATAAATACCATGACAGAAACAATAACAAAATCAGGGTAAAGCTCATCTGCTGAAAAGGTGTCGGTGCAAAGATACACAAACAATAAAATCATAATCGATGGCTCAACAAAGTCATCAACACAACCAGCAGCTGGGATATGAAGCAATAATTTTCCCCAAAAGCAATTGTCAGAGAGCTTTAAGGGTATGAAGGCATGCAGATAAATGACGTGCGAGACCCCAAAAGTGCAATAGCAGGCAAAGAAACAAACCCAAAATGATAATTGCAGTAATAACTCAAATGAGATTTGCACAAAAGTGACAAGACGGGAGGGTAGGCCGAAAGGCAAGCTGACAACGAAAAGAAAATGTGTGAAATTGTTGCTTAACATTGGTGCTTTACCGTTGCGTTCACGCAGCAGGTGGACTACGGAAGGCAGGCAGTCAGCCTGACAGTTATCCATCGCCAGATTCCAGGCAGTTGCAATTTCATAGCTGACACGAAATCCTTATTGCTCTGGCATTTCGCAAATACTTAGGAACATACATGGATGTAAATATACAGGGTGTCCCAGAAGTAACCTGCCAAACTTGAGGAGAAGGTAGGTGGGGGGTGATCTCCCTGATAAGAAAACATTTTTCAGGTAAAAGTGTCACCGTTTTTGAAATTTTGAAATTTTTCTGAATTTAAAAAATCGCACGTTTTCATGTATTTTCACAGCATGTAAATTAAAAAAAAAAATTAAAATTGAAAAAAAATTTTTTTTTACATGCAGTTAAAGAAAATACGTGAAAAGGTCCGATTAAAAAAAAAATATCAATATTTCAAAAACGGTGAAACTTTTACCTGACAAATTTTTGCTTATCAGGGAGCCCACCCCCTCACCTACCTTCTCCACAAGATTGACAGGTTACTTCTGGGACACCTTGTATATGTACATTTTTGAGCTACAATACATAGTAGCTGTATCAGGTGTTGGCCGTCGTGTGTTGCATGCCGAAACAGGTAGTAAAACCGACCGATGGTTGGGAGCAAAGTGCAAGTTTACAAGTCTCAGTAGCTAGGTGAAATTGAGATGGAGGAGGCCAACGACAACGACGACGACGACGCCGACAGCGATGATGATGAAAAATGCGGCAATGAAAGTAATTCCAGTGTCGGCATGCAACGTGCCACATGCCCCAAAAGCTGGCGACACACACACAACCAACACGCACATACACTCAGCACACTCAGGAAGATATATATTTCTTTTACAATAATCTCTTCAACATTCCCAAAAACAATTGCTCCGGCTTTTTGTGACCGACCACCTGAGGACAAGCGTGGCTGAGAGCAGCCTTCAAGGCGCCACTTGACTGTCTTTGAAACAATAGCGAAGAAGGCGCAACATTTCAAAGTCCTTGGTGGTGGCGGCGGCGGCCAATTTGAGTGGGTTGATGGTCGGTCGCTCGGTTGCTGTCGTTGCGCCTTCAAATACTTGCACTGTATCGGATTTCACTGCCAGCAGCCGCGGCCATAGCCGTCACAGCAGCATTGCCACAGTGCCATCTGGCGTGCTTTGACGCCGTTGCTGCTTGCTCTTCGTACACAGCCGTGCATATGCAGAGGTACTCGTAAGTGTGAAAAAGTTTAAGTGGCTTCGTAAAGCCCACGGATTTATGTTGGCGTGCAATATCTGTTGCCTTTCCCGCCACCCTTCTCTCGTCTGACTGCTGCTACTCTTTCTGCAGGCACTTCAGCCACCCTCGTCTGCTTACTTTTGCCGCCTCATAAAGTGTGTTTAACATTTATTGTTGTAGGTAAATGTAACTTTTCGTAGTATACATTACCTTATTTTATTCTACTTTTTTATTAAATTTTTTTCTTGCTGAAAGGTTGGGGAAATGGCATGTGGATCATGTTGCACATTCTGGTCGTCGTAATGAAGGTTGGATTTACTTATGTTTCATACTACTTTTAGTGTTCCCATTTTTAACTTTTTTTGCCGTTTTTTGCCGTTTTTTGCCGTTTTTGGTTGTAATGGCTGTTATTTTGCGGCGCTAAAATGTCAATATTACATTACAGTCATAATAGTGTGACGAAGTACTGTGGCATTGGAGGACGATTGACGGAACAAAAAAAGAGCTTTTACTGAAAAGATTAAACGATGTTACAAGCCAGTGAAGGAAAAGAAAAAGTTACCATTAGAGAACGACCGAGCTTCGGCTTCGGCTTCGGCCATGTTCGGCCACAAAAGTTCGGTTCGGTTTCAGTTCGGCTTCGGCAAAAAAAAAGCCGAACTTATGCCGAACATTAAGTATTAAATTATTACTATATGTACACGTGCCATAACAATTTTTTTATGTTTTTTTACAAAATTACTTATATAATTTTATGTTATTTGCTGAAATGCATGTGATTGAAACTTAAGTATGTACCTTTTTTGCTTTTTTATCAACAAGAATACTACATTTTTAAAAAGTCATTGCTTGTTTATTATTTGGGCCCTTGAAAATGTTCGGTTCGGCTCCGGTTCGGCTTCGGCCGAAATTGGCCGAAGTTCGGTTC
>JAPVRG010073965.1:0-11061 GCA_029783565.1 Rhagoletis cerasi
TTAGTTTTGGCTTTGGCATTTCAAAGGCAGATGTCGCTGATCGCATAAGTTGTTCGAAATTGTCGAACTGGTAGCCCATCGCTTTAGCTCATACCAGTTCATGAACTGGTATGTATATTGACTAGTTTGACTTTTCACTGCAGGGTGAATACTCTTATTATTTTTTACTAAAAATACATTTTGCTAGAATACACATAGCAACAAGGTTATGTAATAGAACAAAGATTACTTACCGATCTGTATCGGAGTAATGATGCAGAACCATTCTGAAAAATGCCGTCGTCCATGTTAGAAAAATATTATTGAATTGAAGCAAACAGGTTTTGCTAAAATAGCAGTTGGTATTTCATAGCGTTGACAGTTCCATTACTATTATTAGTATTCCAAAGCTGACACCAACCAGCTCTTTGCTTGCTTCCTTAAATTGGCTCAGCTAACACTTCTCTCCCTTTGGTCCGACGCCATCGAAACAGCGCGTTTTCTAGACCTACCGTTTGTTGAGCTTGGCGACAGCGATTGACAGGCTACGATCGGTGTAGATGCTAATTCTGATGAAATTTTATTCAGACGGAGTTCTTCGAAACACACATGTGCCTATTTTCTAGCAAGAGAGGCAAATGTGAAGCTGTGTTAATTACGTATTATCATTAGTATAAACAAATAAAAAATAAATATTTCGCGCTTACACATTAGTTGGTGCTTAGCCGATCTTCTCCTCCAATTTAATGTTATCACGCAAAGGGGAGGGACCTACAGCTTTACGCCGCTTCCGAACGGCAAATGGTTTTAATGAGCAGCTCTCTAACCACTCGACCGTAGCGGCCGCTATTAAAATTAATCTTGTGAAAAAAGTAGATAACACTATATGTTCATCAAATTTCGGTACCATATACTGTATAATACAATTTGATCTTTGAACACTGTTTTGATTGGAAGTCAGTAAAACTTGTGCCCTCGTCTTTTGTCTCGCTATAAATAATAATAATAGGTGTGTTTTGAAATAATTATTTATTTATCTTAAATATACGTACGTTTTTGCAAGAAATTTTTATCTTCATCTACCTAAGGATAATATTAAATATTTATAAGAGCATTATCGATATTCAAATGTCACCCATTCATTTAATTAGATTACTGATTGCTAATTTCGAGTGCAAAATGAAAATAATGAGTCTCATTCCGAATATTCAAATACGTTTAGTTCTTCCGCATTTTTGTTCAACTGTCGCATAATTAATATTATTTTATATCACATAAATGAAATTAAATACGTTATGTTTTAAACTATTACATATATATTTTTGATAAGCTTTTATTTAGCCTTAATCAAATGAATTTTTGAAAACATATATATATATATGTATATATTACACAAGCATACCAAGGCCGGCTTGCAATCGTCACATTCCGCATTACAAATAGTACATAATTTTGACGGAGACCATTTTTTTTTAATTGTGCATATGTATTGTGTAATATTTTAAAAAAAATTTTTTTTTTTATGTTTAATCGAGGATTCCTTCTATCCTATGTTTGTTTTTCGAAAATCATTACCCCAGTTATCATAATATTAATATAAAGAACACTTCAGCATTATTTGAATATCCGTTACAAAGCTTGTAATTGGATAACACTTAGTTTCTAAGCTACCTTTTGATTTTTCCATAAACATTTCACACGCATTAATTCTTGGTTTTGACATCCTAGCTTCACTTGAGCCGATTTCCATTTGTGTTCATCTACATTATTTAAACACAATTAAACTGCAAGTTATTCAACTGAAACTTCTATAGCTTATCAATAATGTAAAAGCAAAGCGTTTATTTGCGTATTTTACTGTTTGCAACGCATTTTAAAAACGCGACAGATTATTTACTTCTTTGCTTTGCAAATTCTTCGAGATTTTTCAGTTTTTCATATTAGAAATTAGACTTGAACATATCGTTCATAATATACGTATTTCGTTACATTTTTTGCGGGTAGAGTAATTAATTAGATTTGTCCTACTAACTCTTGAATGCTTCTTAATAACTCTTCCATATTTCACAACAAATCCCGATGGAATACCCAAGTGTGTTTCGTATGCGCAAACTTGTGTGAAAGCCATTGAGATTCCAGTAAATTAAAGCGGTCTTGGCTGAGATACAGTGGCTTGCCACGCCTGTATAATGTGAAGAAATGGTTGATAGATAATATTCAAAATATTCGTATATATGTAGAATAACATTTGGCAGTATTAAACTCACTTAAGGTCTCGATCCTCTTCATCGAAATCGTCTAAATACAGCGACCCCCAGAGGCAGGCACGTCGTCCGCGGATCACTATTATGTAGGTAGATGTGACTACAAGAAATATTCCAATTCCTCCTCCACAGGTTATTGTATGCTAAAATTTAACCCGAAATTAGTAACCAACAGTAGTAGATACATGTATATACATATCTTCTATACTCTATGATATAAAATTGAAAGGAAAGTTTTCGAGATCAAAAAACTACCAAAATAATTTGTCGATTTCAATGATTTTTATTTCAAACGAATACATCGTCACCATCAATTCAAATACCCCTATTCTACAAATTTGAAATTTATATAAGCAAAAAACTTTTTAATTTACATAGAAAATGCTTACAAAACTGTTTAAAAGATGCCAATAAATCATGTTTTTTTTTTAAGATATGGCTCTGAAATTTGGTACGGGGAATGGAATTGTGGATGGCCGGAAAAACTCAGGCAGTATTGCCCATTGTACTTAATGCCAAGAGACTGGATTTGGAGAAAAGGGATATGAAGGTGGGGGTGGGAGTTCATTGCTCCTTGTTGAGGGAAAGAGAATGTACGTCGTCCATTCTCAGTACATCCGACCCTAAACTGAGTCTGGCGAAGGCCGGACAGCGGCAAAGAAAATGCTCTGTGCTATCCTCATCCTCCAAACACGATGTACACAGTGGATCGTCGATGATGCCTATGGTGACCATATTTTGTCCCCATGGATTGTGCCCTGTAATTAGTCCTACCAGGGCTCGTAGATCCCCCTTTCTTTGTCTGAGAAGAAATTTTGCTACCACCCTGTCAGGCCTTTTCAGGAAACAATTGGTTATTTGCAGGTGGCAATAGTGCACTAACGGCTCTCATGAGTTCTGTTCATGAGATCCTTGATGCACCCGATCGTTTCAGCTATGCTAAGCCTAAAATTGGCTCCGGTCCAATTGGGCGCTCCAGAGAACCGCAGTTCGCCAATTCATCAGCCAGTTCGTTACCTTGAACACCGTAGTGTCCTGCCAGGTCTTGCCAAAGGTTCTTCGACACTGTGCGAAAACTTTCAGCGCTCGATTTACCTTCAGCTCGACGTGAGTTTTCGATGTAAGCTTCGTATCTAGAGTTACCCCTAGATATTTCACGTCCACGGAAAGGCTTAGGCACTGGAAGGTTGATACCTTCCAATTTTCTTTTCGTCGTGACCTATCGAAAGAACCAATCGCCCACCGAAACAAATGCTGGGTAAAAGGGTATTTTGGCTTGAAGAAATTAATTCACGGAAAGTTCTTGAACTCTCCTATTTAACTTTTCTGATCTCCCTATTGTATTAAGGCTAGCTGAGTATACTACCCAGCGCACCATGCACCCAGCCTTTTTAAACAGCTGACGCACCTCTACCCTTAGCGCTGAGAGTTCCCGAGGCCACCAAACGGTTGCCCTTGGTCTCGTCTCGGGACAGCTAGAGTTCAAGGCGAAAGGTGTTCTAACTGCATTCAATCGAAACATTTTAACATACTTATGTATAATTACACAACATATTAATATTTATTCAAGAACTTACCCGAACAGCTTCGCAACAATCATTTTCCGCACAACATGTTTGTTTGAGACACACAATTGTGCCACATAATAAACAAATGGAACTCTCCTTTGGCACTTTGTAACAATTGAGACATGGACGTTCGTGGTAGTACTAAAAACACCAAAGTCAGTATTATGTAAATTATTATTTGAATTAGTTCTGGCATACCGTGAACAAGCGCTCATATTCGCGCGGTAACTCGAGCAGTTTTGGCTGCTGCCACGATGCATGCTGGTTTATAATGACGAGCTCTCGCACCGTATCGGTTGGTGGTCTTATATCCATCAATTGCTCGCACCAAAACTTGGGCAAAGTCTGTTCAGTTCCAGCAATGAAGCATAAACCCTTCGAAGCGTTGAAACAGTCCCAGTCCATTGAATCTGTTACGAGTTCCAAGTAATAAACCAGTCGCACAAACTCTAAGCCTGGAGCTGATATCTCTGGCATGTCGTGTCTGTAAAGATGCTGCCTCAGCAATGCTGCGATGCGCAGAAAGGGTAGGCAAAGAGTTTGCAACTGAGCTTCCATGGATTTCATATTTACTTCGACCTCGGTATTGGAAGCTCCAGTGCAAAGTCCACTTCCACTGCTGGTCGACGGGAATCCAGGATTACCAAATGCATTTAATTGTGCAGAAGCGGCCAATGCCGCAGCCGCAGCAGCCATTGAAGTACTGGGTATGCTTTCGCGACGCAAATGTGACATACGGTTTGTGTGATTCAGTACCAACGCCATAGCGCGTCCCAAATAGAGCATATTCGTTGAGCTGCCACCGCTTGTACGTGATGAGTTGCGACGGCCACCAGTATCAGCATCATCCGCGGAAGGAGATTTTTTATATTTCGATATGATATAATCACATTCTAAATCAGTGAGCGTAACACAAAGTTGTACAACTATTTGATAGTAGAGCAAGTTGTACATAACCTTAACCATGCATGTGAAGAAATCTGCAAGCAGTAACAAAGATACGGAAAGTTTTGTTTTGTTTATTACATCAATAGGGGTATTCTCGATCCGTTTCGAACTGTCTAGCATGGTGCATAGATAGCATAAATGGCATTATTTGATAATTTTGTTGTTTATGCATGAGTTCAAACAAAAACAAAATTATCCAATCATGTATTTATGTGCATGTGCAACCATAGAACTCACCTTGATCCAGATGTAGAGGAGCCAATAAAATAAATTTCAAAAGTAATGCTATGGGGTCTGCTAAAAGGCTGGGTATCAGTTCGCGACAATGCGAAGGCACTGGAGCCGCATCGGTTACAGGTAAGCCAGCAAGTGAGGCCCACGAACGCCATAGGGGCCATTCCACCAGCACACGCACGTGCACCGATAACACATGCAACAGAGGAACGATGCAATCACGTTTTGGTTTATAACGTGTTGCATTAGTTGTGCACAGAGAACCGCCCCGCTGTATAATTTCAGACTCCAAATTCGTGCGAGCAATCGATGTAACAAAGATAAATAAACTGCGAAACGTTGGTGGCACACGCTTCATTTTGCGATGAGTTATATTTGTCATGTCTTCCATAGCGCGGCCCATGGCTTCCGAGAGTTTCGTTGACGTCTGCTAAAACGCGAAAAGCCAATAAGAGAACATTCCTTAGGAAAAAGTAAAGTGACTAAAAATGTGTGTAAACCATGTGCGCTTTGTCCAGATTTTCGCAAATAAAGGCAGGGGTCCTTCTACGAACGGGGAATCATGAATCTCACCAAAGAAGGCAAGAGGTCATCAATTGAAGAGGAGAATAACAATATAATAGATTGGCGCTTACACAATATGTTAGGGTTTGGCCGAGCTTCTCCTCCGATTTGTGGCGTGCGCCTTGATGTTGTCACACAAACGATTCCGAACGGCGATTGTATTTTCATGAGAAGCCTTTTCAAGGTAGAAATACACTCGGAGGTTTGCCATTGCCTGCCGAAGGGCGACCGCTATTAGAAAAAACTTTAGTTTTTTTTTATGTTGGTAGGAAGCTGGGCTTGAACCCAGGCCCTGCGGAATGGTAGCGCGCACTACACCACAGCGGCCGCCCGAAGAGGAGAATATGTATGTAATTTATGGATATTTGATCTTTACATGTGTATGAAAAAACATACAAAAATGCAAAGTGACTCCACCAAAAAACGTTTCCCGTCGAATTAAAAACAAAGAAAAAACATTTTAATTAAATTTAAAAAATTCAGAAATTTCTTACAAAAGGGCTTTAAAGAGCTCCATCTCATTATTTTGACCTAAATATTGCATTTTAAAACTATTCGAAGATTCTTTACTTGTGGAAAACACCAACAAAAAATATAAACACTCAAAAAAGAAAATATCTGTAGTTGGTGCATGATTCAATAATAATAGGTTGCCTAGCATTGGCAGTCGCGTTTTGACGCTCGCTTACAAAAGGTTCCATTTACGAAGGAGGGTGAAAGGGGAAAGAATGTAATCCCTTATTACGAAAATGGTAGTAGAAAAGTACGCAAAGTAGGCAATTAGTAGTGAAATTCCTTTTGTAAATTCTAATGCTAGGTGAATTAAGCGGTATAAAAACTGCGAAAAGTCTCACAATTAAAATAAAACTATCACGGGAACTATGCTTTAACAGTTTTACTTTAATTAGTTAAATGTGTTTTTTTATATAAATAAAAATAAATATATTATACAAACCCGTATGCTACTATTTACACGTAAGCTACTATTTTTCGAGTAAGTTTGTAAAGAAGCAACACTGTTTCGGTGCTAAGGGAGCGGTGGGAGCGAGACAACTGCCAGTTGATGTTCATTTTTCGAATTCTGATTTAAAGGCATACATACATACAATATAAATATTCAAAACCCCCGAAAAAGAATTCTCTGGATGCGCTCCTAGTGTAAAGGAAATATAAGTACTTACCGTTGGTCGCGCATTTTCTTTGATTAAGTTCGTCAGCTCGGCTACTAGTTGCTCGAAAGGTTGAGTACCCGAGCGTACCATGGGTGTGGGTCTGTCTAGTTGAGGACTCAATGGCAACACCGAGTTAGAGAGCTGCCTGCATACTGGACAATAAAACTCTCCCCGTTCATGCTGATGCTGGCGCTGAGTCGCGTACAGTGTTTTCAAGTATGCATCCAGGCAACTGAGATGAACATGGTGGCCACAGGATTGAACATGTACGCCATTCTCGTAAGCCATGTTGTTCGAAAGATACCAAGACTCTTCGCCAAATTTCAAACTTAATAAATCAGTTCGTCGATTGAACTCAGTGGCTAACCGTGTGGTCTGCTTTAGTCGCTCCTCGTCTTCGTGACAAAGCGGCAATGGCAAACGTTCAGCGGTGCGACGCCGATGTCCAACTATGCCACTGGATTCAACCAATACCACAAGCCCAATAGGATTGGATTCCGTGCTGGGTGTTGTGCAGTTGCAAATAATGCAGTCATACTCTTTTTCGCGTGGCTGCTCTTCGTACAAATCATCGTCTTCGTCGTCCATGCCACACTCCATATTGTGCGCCGCCGTTTGCATGAATTCCTTCTGTTTATTTGCGAACTCTTCCATCATTTTCATTTGCCGTTCACGGGCGCGCTTTCGACGTTCCTCTTTTTCTCTGGCCTCGCGGGCCTTTTGCTCCGCTTGCTTTTCTCGTTGGTTCGGCCAAAGGCGCGAACGTATCTCATCAATGCTTTGTGCACACAACTCATCACGCTTGGCTATTTTACGTATAAGATTGCCAATAAAATATGGACCATCACCAATGCGAGAATCTGATACTAGTATTTTTTTATAATTACGACTTCGCTTTCTAATTGTGCTGCTGTATTGGTGTTCCCGTTGACTAGAATCAAAACTCAAGTTGGAGGCTGCAGCCGAAGTGCTTGCCTCCGAACAGTCTATATCCATGGCGGTAGGAGAATTCGAAACGTTACCCGCTTTCTGACTCCATTCCTCTACCTTTAATACTCTTGCATTGTCTGAAGTACTTGTTGATGATGCTGCTGCTGATTTTCCCAGTTCAATTTTCGCACTTTCATCGTGCTTTCTTTCTGCGTTGCCCTCTACAATTTTGTTTGTCCCTTCTGTAGCATCCTCTTCCTCTTCCTCGTCTTCAAAATCGCTTAACGAGAAGCTGTCCAGTGTACCACTAAGTTGAGAATGTAGCTTCAAAAGCAATGAAAGTATACTTTCCTCGATGGGGACTTCGTCCTTGTTTTGTCCCCCAATTGCATTGTCTACTAATTGTGTAGTCCGTTTTCGAGTACTCGAATCGAAGGTTCGTCGCCCTAACACTCCTCGCATTGTTGTTGTGGGCACTATGCTTCTGCTACCGACCGGCACAGCCACTGGTTGCACCCGCTGAAATGGCAACAGCATACTGTTGCTATTATTGCTGGTTGGTGAAAACATTTCATTTTGCTGTTGCGGGTGTTGTTGAGCTTCCGTAGTCCTCCTTAAGCCTGCGCCCGATGTGCCACTAGCACCTGCACTACCACCAGTCGCTACACTGCCACCGGCCAGTAACTGCAATTCTCTGCGTATAGCAACTTCCATTCCACTCTCGGGCAATGTGATAGGTTGCAGCGAGAAACGAAATCCAACTGATGGCGAGGCACCCTCAATAGCATTAGCGCCCTCTCGCAGCGTATCGTCTTCTTGGCTATCTTGTCTAATGACCAAACCCTGTTCGGGCACCACAGAGAGATCCGGTGGCAAAGCCACCTCCATATTCTGCATGCGTACCATTGCTGTCGAAGTTGCGCCCGCCACACTCACACTCATCGAATCGTCGTCTAAGTCGTCATCACTGCCACCAATCATAGGCAATGCAGCCGTCGCATCTGTTTCCACATCATAATCCAAATCACCGTAAAATTGACTCGAACGGTAGTTCGCTGGCGAAACCTGTGGCTCGTGTGATTTTAAGGAGAGTTTCGTAACGACATATCGCAAATTGCAGCTTAGATTATCCGTCGGATAGCAATGGAAAAGTTTGGGGGGATCCCGCCTCAGTGCAAATGGATATCCGGGTTTACCTTTCGGCTCACACTCCACTACAGCGGCCTTATCATTGCTGCCGCCATTAGTGTCCTCGCTCTTTTCGACAGCGACCTCTAAGAGAAAAATTGCCAGAGCTAACAGATGCTCAGACACATCGCGCGAGTGCACCGCCCGAAACAAAATAGAAAGTATGGCAGAGTGAAATACGCGAGAGTTCAAAATGCGACATGGATCACTGAAAGCAGTGCCCACAGGACGTGGCATGCGAAACGGTGGCCACAGGTTACCGCTGGTTGGCATTTTATTCTTACTCTTGACGTAATTTGTAAACCTATCGAGGGAAGATTGAAAATCCCTTCGATGTACTGCACGTAGTAGCACATGCAAAGGGTCATAATATTCCTCCCACACATCATCTATAGGCGTAAAAAGACCCTGCTCCAAGTTTTCCGAGCCGGAGGAAGGCGCTTTATATACAGACAACTTTTTAAGGAAATTTTCGAAGTTTTTCGTATGCACATTACCCGATCTCTCAGGCATCAATTCTAACAGTTGTGAGTGTGTTTTATTTTCAGTAGCCAGTAAAGCGCTGATCTCAATTATACACTGTGTAGCCTCGTCGTTGCCGAGATTGGTACGACTGGTAACAAGCGTTGCCAGGAATGTTAGGAATCCCTCTAGCATCGAGCACTGCTCCATCTTTTGGGGCTGCTTAAGTGGTGCCAACTCTAGCCACTGACCCACACCAAACAGTTCGATTGTGTTCTGCAAAAAGAAGTACTGTGGCAAGTTCGTAGCACAGATTTGCAGAAAAAAGAGGTCCATGTCGGCCATAGAATTGCAGAAATTCGCCTGTATATAAGTCATAGCTTGGCCTTTGATTTGCAATCCATTGCGAACCCATTTTCCCGCCAAAATCTCATAAAAGAAGCTCTGAAAAATATAAAAATATTTCTAATTAAAATATTAGATAGACCATTGTTGAAATTTTGTGTGCGAATATAAAAATAAATATTAATACATTCATAAAAAAAACAGCCCTCTCTTGGAAATAAAAATTTGCAGGTTGCAGTAAAAATTAGTACTGACTACACTTCGCGAAATTTAATTAAAGGCATTTGCATTTATATCATCAATACTTGTTTCAACGATTACGGTACTTTATTTTTTGCTCTGGTCATGAGTCTTCAAACCTCTTTTGCTTCTGGCATATAAAATGTGCCAACATCGTAAGATGTTTCTAAGTATTTGTGAAATTTTCCATTTAATGGCTGGTTCTCCTACGAAATTCAATTAAAGGTAGTCGTTTCTGAGTTTCAGAACGAGCTAATTGAGAACGAGATCGCTTTTCTTTTGATGTCCTTTTGAAGTTTAAGTAAATATTTTTTAAAGCATTTAAATCTTTAAACGCGTGAGTTTTTTCAAAGATTAAGCAACTCTTCTTCTTGTTTGGCGCTGTAAGCGCCTAAGCGATTTTGGCGGAGTCTAACAAAGCACGCCAGTTGTTTTTCTTCTGTGCCAACTGACGCCAATTGGAAATGCCAAGTGAATCCAAGCCCTTCTCCACCTGGTCTTTCCACGCAGAGGAGGCCTCCCTCTTCCTCTGCTACCACCAGCGGGCTTCAAGTCGAATACTTTCAGGGCAGGAGCGTTTGTGTCCATTCGAATAACATGACCAAGCCAGCGGAGCCGCTGTCCTTTAATTCGCTGTACAATGTCCATGTCGTTGCATGAGCTCGTACAGCTCATCGTTCCATCGTCTGCGATACTCGCCGTTGCCAACTCATAGAGGCCCGTAAATCTCCCCGTAAATTAAGCATGAGAAAAGGAAAAACGCTCACAAGTGCGGAACTTGCTCAGATCCTTGCCTACAAGGACACAGGCATGTTCAATCGGCAAATCGCTGCTAAATTGGGTCGGTCTGCTACATCAATAGATAACGCGATTAAATTAAAACTGGATTATAACGCGAATCGGTCGAATAAAAATAATCAAAAAATCCAAACCGGCACTGAATGAGTCCCACAAAACAGCTAAATTAACCTTTGCAATGCACAGCACATGTTATGGACAGAGGAGTGAGAAAATGTTATATTTTCTGACAAGAAAAAATTTAACCTCGATGGTACTGACGGTTTTAATTACTACTGGCATGATTTGAGAGGCTCCGAGCGCTTGTCCACAAAACGAAACTTTGGAGAAGGTACTTTGATGGTTTTGGCTGGTTTCAGCCACTACAAA
>JAPVRG010074037.1:0-10339 GCA_029783565.1 Rhagoletis cerasi
TGAAAAGGTGGCTTATGACTCAAAAAAGAAAGGACTTTCTAGTTTTCACCACGTGAAAGAGCGTCTCAAAAACTATCGAAACCATGTCATGTCATGTTTTGAGTCATAAGCCACCTTTTCATAGGCCGGGTCACATATATTGGAATCTACTTTACAATTTTATTGCAATATTTTTTATTCAAAAATGGCCTTTCGAGAAAAAAGCAGACATGTGCCAGCATATGTTTGTATATGGCGCATGATTTTGGTTCCGTTCGGTTTGCAGAAAATTCAGTTCCAATTTTTGTAGTGCTTGGACGTAAATAAATACATTTCTTCAAACAGGAATTTTCGTGTTAAAAAAATTATAGTTATTAAGTATAATCGTGCAGAGCTAAAAGATATTAGCAATGATGAATGAAATTCCAACTGATGACAAAGACACAGCAGATGAACAAGATTGCGATTATGAAGATGACGATGAATTCGGTTTAATTTCTGACACGTTCATCGTCGAATGTCTCAACTCGAAAAGTAATTAATGCAATCAATTTGAGTACCCTGGATGAATTTGAAGCACCGGCAGCTTCAGCTACAATTGCTCCATCACAGGAAAACGCTCCAACAGCTTCCGCTCCAGTTGGTCCCATTCCTTCCGTTACCGCTGGTTTCGCTGCTACTCGGTCTCGATCAAACAAAACACCTTTCCAGTTCTTTAATTATTTTTTGACAGATGGATTTCTCGATTTTCGGGTAATCAATCTCTCTTTTGTTAAAATTTCGTCTAATTTTTTCTCGTTTTTAGTTTTTAGCCGAGCAAATGAACTTACGTATATGCTCGCCAAAAAGTTATCAATACTCAGTTCGTGACAGAGAGTGGAACTACGAAACTTTGTTCTGTTCGTTCTTATTTGGCAAGACATTCGTTTGAAATAATAAGGATGGAATGACTCGTCTGCTATTCCCCGAGGGCAGCCTGGTAATGATCGACTATTTAAAGTAAGAATTTTAATGAATGATTTCAAATTATACCCATGCTCCAGAGGCTCTGTGTTGATGAACAAATGTGTTCATCACAAATGCAAGACAATCCGACACGCCAGTATATGCTAGCTAAACCCCATCCATAAATGGGAAACAAAAATTTTCTCTCTTTTCGATTCGGTCGGTTTTTCATATGCTTTTGAGATTTATTCAGGGGCTGGAATAAAGTCATGCTCAACAATGCCCCAGATCTTGGCGCTGCATCCAACGTTCTCGTAAGAACTTCTCAAAGAGTTCAAGACAACGTTAATCACATCATATATTTCGATAATTTTTACTCATCGCTTGGCTTAGTTGTCTATCTTTAAGGACTGTGCGACTTATCGTTTGCCAAACTGCAAATTGTCTTCCGATGCTGACCTCGCTGCAAAAATACTGTACGTGGTTATTCCGACGAGTTTGTCGGTACAGCTTTCGGTGCGGACCGTTCTATGGCGTGATACAAAAACAGTTCCTTTGGTATCATCTCACGTTGGCACTCAGCAGTTCTTGTCTCGAAATACAGACACTCGATTACAAAGCGTGACACGATGGGATCGAAAGAATGATTATTAAAGAAAATAATCGGCATATGGGCGGTATAGACATAATGGACGGGCTTATTGGCCGTTATCGTATACGTATGAGTGGGCAAATCGCATTTTTATCATATCTTGAATATGTCTATGTTAAATGCGTATATTCTTCCATAGTAAAGTGTCTGAATCAATGTGCCTGTTTGGTTGCATCCAATCCCGTGATCGAGGTCGCCCCTCATCACTTTCTGCATCACCTGCTTCAACGCGATCAATACCAAAATCACATTATTTCCCAACTAATGATAATCGTTACGACCAAATTGGTCATTGGTGTAAGATGTTGGACCGATATGGGAAGGAAATGTGCAAAATGAGCGGGTGCGATTCTGAAACTTAGGCTTTCTGCACAAAATGTTACATACATTTATATAATTCAAGCCCGAAAAGTAGTTTTTTTTAATTTCTTAACCAAAAATAAAGTATAAATATTAATACGGAACAAGCACGTTTTATTAAAAAAAAATACACCGGAATGCCCACCTCACCAAAAGACGGGGCAAGTATATTCATCTGTAACAGTTAAACTAAAGGTCTAATAAAAAAAAGGGCATCAGATTCGTTCATTTTGGCCACAAATTAGTCTTACGTAATTTTTTGAACCCGATAGAAAAACAAGACATTTAAGGGTTAATTTGGAGAAGAGCCCACGAATGTGCAAAAATAGTATTCTTCTTGTTTGGCGATGTAACCGCCTAAGCGATTTGGCTGCGTTCAATAAAGCACGCCAGTCGTTTTTCTTCTGTGCCAACTGACGCCAATTGGAAATTCCAAGTGAGGCCAAGTCCTTGTCCACCTGGTCTTTCCATCGCAGTGCCGGTACCCCTTTTCCTCTGCTACCACCAGCGGGTTCCGTATTGAATACCTTCAGGGGTTGAGCCTCTGTGTCCACTCGAACGACATGGCCGAGCCAACGGAGCCGCTGTAGTGTCGAATACTCCAAGGTTCGACTCTGCGGATGTTGTCATTGTCCATGCTTCTGCCCCATATACCAGCCCGGGCATTATGAGTGACTTATAGTGTGATTTTCGTATTACGAGAGAGGACTTTACTTCTCAATTGCCTACTAAGTCCAAAGTAGCACTTGTTGGCAAGGGTGATTCTACGTTGGATTTCGAGGCTGATATTATTAGCGGTGTTAATACTAACATAAACGAAATTATTATAGAGACAGAACGAAAAATGACACTAAAGATGGCACAACGCCGAAATTCGTTCCAAAGAAAATCATTTTGCCACCCTGTCGAAAAATCAACCAACACCAACAAAGAAATTATTATACTTTTTCGAAATTATAACTGTCAACAATGACGTGGTTGCCAAGGCGCGAATGCGCTGACTGATTGTTCGATGACAGGAGATACTTCGTCTTGTCCTCGTTCACCACCAGACCAGAAACGCAGAACAGACTTCGCGTTTTTTGTTACCGATGATGTTGATGTCATCGTCATCGCCAGCAATTATACGCTCTTGTAGTAAATTGTTCCTGAGCGTTTCAGTTTTGCAGCTTTCTAACATCAGATTAAAGAAATCAGAGGACATGGATTCGACCTGTCTAAAACCTCGTTTGATTTCAAACGGCTCGGAAAGGTCCTTCCCAATTTTTACGGAGCTGGTGGTATTGCTGAACGTCATTTTATTCCAAATATCCTATTCTCGCGAGTCCTTACAGTTTTGACGGTAAAAGATCTTTTAGGTCGCGGTGTCTCCTGTTCGTTTATACCCAGAAAATTTACTAACTAACTATTTCATAGTTAATTTTTTTCTGTAGCCCATCCTACTGCACACATGTATGTATGTACAGTGACTTACAGAAGTATTTTGCTTTGATTTTTTGCGATATTTAAAATTTTTTTTATGGTAAATCCCGTTGATTTTTGGTTTTTTTTTTTTTGGTTGACCGTGTTGAGCATTTTCTTCCATACAAAAAAATTCATTTCATGGAAGAAAATGCTCAACGCCGTCAGCAAAAAAAATTATCAAAAATCAACAGGAATTTTTAGCGACTTGAAATTTGCGCTTTATTGAAATTCAATGGGGTTTAAAACTGCATAATCGAATTTTTTATTGAAAATCTGATTAAAAAGTTTGAAATTTTGATAACAATTTGCGGAATTTTCCTTATTAACACGCTTATATTAGTTTCACTTGTATGTTTGTTTGCTTGCTTGTTTGTTTGTAACTCTCTTCTGGCAGCTGCTGCAAGCGTGTTTTTTAGTTTTTTAAACTATATTCTGCTTATTTCCTCCAAAGTTTGGAGTTTTGATTTATATGGGTTTAGTTGTATAATGAGCTGTATTTTTATAAAAAAAATAATGAAAAAATTTACCATAAAAACATTTACATATCGTAAAACAAATCAATGCAAAATACTTCTGGGAGCCACCGTATCTATTCAATTCTTAATAAAGCTGAATAATCAATACGGCACGCACCTACACACACAGTTAGATGCAATCCCAAAGCAAATATATGTAAATATGTACAAACGTTATTTCATTTAGAAATTTTCAAATAACTATTTAATTGTGTTCATATGTACATATGTACGTATGAATGTAAATACATGCGCAAATCTCAATAGATGACTGCAAATGAACGTTAGGGTAGGGATGTAAGTACATAGATATAAAATGTACCAATATTTCTGTAAATGCTGTTTTGAAATATTCGATATTTCCGATGCATCGATTTTTTTACATTGGCATGCGAAAGACCTTGTGACGAAAATTGAAATTATTCCTTCTATCAGTGTAACAAGATGTTGCAAGTCATTAGCTCAAAAGCAATTTTCCTTCAAGCTAATGGACGCACCCTAATGTGAACACAACGCTTTTCTCAGAATATATATCAACTTTGTTATCAGCGCTCTACAGCTACTGCTAATATCACAATTGGTGCTATAAAAGCGCTTTTCAACGATTAAATCTTCTACTCCGGTCTCACGATTGCACTGCTTTGGTTGTTAAAGGCGGCACATTTTACTCGAATCAGGATGAAGAAATCTTTGGAACCCGCTTCTGCTTGGCTAACGAAGGAATACTTCGAAACGGTTCTACGCAAATACAAAAGGGATAGTAATCTTACAGTCAACAGATTAAACACCAGTTTAGGAACATCAAAAGGCGAGAGTTTTATAAGCACTTTGACGCGATTCAAGGTGGAATTCCTCTTGTCAAACAACAAGGAACCGCAATATGGATTTTACATTGTAAAAACAGACTACGAAGGCGATCCAGTCATTGATAAGTATATGAGAAATTTCGATGTTTACAACAGAGAGATGTTGATGTACCATCAAATTTTACCACAAATGACTGCGCTCTTGATGGAGATCGGAGATGAGGACAAACTATTTGCCGATACAATTCATGTGGATTTCGAGCGTTCTGCCATTATTTTTGAAGACTTGTCGGTTTCACACTTTCTCGTTGCTGATCGCATCGCAGGAATGGATGAAGCACAGACAAAGTTAACATTGAAGAAACTAGCGAAATTCCATGCCACCGGTGCGGTGCTAAATGAACGCATGCCCGAAGTTTTGACAAGTTTGCAAGGAGGATTCCTCAGGCGCACAAATAACGCCTTCGAACCATTTCACCAAGGCATGGTTGAGGTATGTGCTAACTTCGCTGGTGCCAGCAAGGAGTTGGGTCCCTACTACAAAGAGAAATTACTCAAACTGAAGGAGCGCATATTTGAATATTCTGTGCGTTGTTTCGATCCCAAAGAAGGGGACTTTTTCACATTGATACATAGTGACGTTTGGTCAACTAACATAATGTTATCGTTTGGATCGAGTGGCCAAAAGAATGGCACTAAAATCGTTAAGGATGCCCGACTAATTGATTTTCAGTTCAGCAATTGGTCGTCGCCAGCAGTGGACTTGCATTATCTGCTTAACACTTCGGTTGTAAATGAATTGCGTATAAATAAGCAGGATGAACTTATACAGTATTACCAC
Organism: Rhagoletis cerasi; assembly: GCA_029783565.1. Classification (NCBI taxonomy): domain Eukaryota; kingdom Metazoa; phylum Arthropoda; class Insecta; order Diptera; family Tephritidae; genus Rhagoletis; species Rhagoletis cerasi. Next base: position 5,563 of record JAPVRG010074037.1, read on the forward strand.
TCCATATTGGCGGATATGCTTCGCAAGTTAAGCTATGCTGGACACATACCCTCTTTGCATGAAATGTGTGTACAACTGGAGGATAGACGATTTTATGGTGAGTCGGTAATGTTTCAAATTTTTGGTTGAATAAATTAACTGACGCCCTGGTCTGCTAATTTAGCCCTTACATCAACTATAGTGAATCAACCCTTACAGACAAGTGAAAATACTGAAGACGCGGATCTTAAAAGTCTGACCGAGATCAGTGAACGATCCAGAAATTTTTACAAAGTATTATATAGCAACCCGAAAGTACAAAATGTTATAAAAACACTGCTGCCGTTTTTCGATCGCAAGGGTCTCCTAGATGTAACTGATTAGATAAATAACACTGGCAAAATAAATAAATAAAATGATGAAAAGTAAAATCCTAACTAAATGGAACAATTAAATATTACATAATACATACATATACATATGTATGTATGTATAAGCGAAGAGAGATAAATTTATTATCAGTATATCTTGTAATTAATTGTCCGACGACAGGCTGCTCTTTTAGACTCATGTCAGTCTCTTATCTACACTACGCTACATAAAAAGAATGCGATTAAGATTCAAACAAACATACATACATACATGCAAATCCATCCAAATTTGCAGTGAAACGAAATCGATGCAAAAATATTTGATTGAAAATTGTAAGCATTGTAAATATTCAATTCCACTCTTCTGAAACACCACGTGGACCATAATAGCGGCGCCATTTCGTTTTGACGTAGAATACGTCTCACGTTTCGGTATGGGTGCCTTGCTCAAATGTTGTAGTTGTAATTTTGAGAGTTTACAAAAACGCTTATTCCACGAGAAGTGATGAAGCGATTTCAAAGAACAACGCGGCGTTTCAAAGAAAAAATCCCAAATTTACCGACAGATGTTGGCTTATTTTGGGGTAAATTTTGAGACTTTAAAGTGCTCTAACAGCTTAGGTTTTGCAGATATAACTTTCCATTTTCATCAACTCTTCATAATGCCCGCAGACCAAGACAAAGGCGCTGGACTGATCTCTTTTCTTATATTTTTTATTAACAAACGAATAATTGAGAGTTTAAAAGTCCCAGCCGGCGTATTCCTTAACCACGTCCTTATTTTCTTTGCGATGCCTATGTACAGCGCTGGCTTCGCCTTTAGCCACACAATGCTTACGCATTTCCCGTCTTTCTTTTGCACCTAGGTTTTTTTTTATGCGATCAGTTATTACGGATGGCGCAATTGTACTGGCATTTGTTGAATATGACCGTTGGCTACGTGTATCGTTTAAGAGCTTCTCCACCATTTTTAAACGATACATGCGTGAATTTGGGTCAACTTTACTTAACTCCGGTAAATTGTCTGTTTCCAAATCATTTGAGCTCATGGATACAGCATCGTCGTAGCGATCATGGTCGCTGGCGTCCGATTCCGATTGTAATTCATTGCCACGTTCCGCTTTATTTGAAATATTATTTGGCCTAACGTCGTTGATTTCACTTTCGGAATTGGTGGCGAGATTTGTTTGTTGCATTTCAGTTCCCGTTTCGGCTTCTTGGGTTAGGTTTATGTTTGCCAAATATTGAGAACATGATTCAATGTATCGACGAATGGAATCATCCGTTTTTTTCGTGCTTTTCATTTCGCTAAAATTAACTTCATTTTCAAGCTGTTGACGATACGCTTTTATTTCATCGTTTGTATAGTTCTCAGTGGGGCATTCCTCAATATCTACATTATCGTGCTCACTTTTATCACTGTCCCCCTCCTCGTCGATCATACCATACTCCTGAAAATCATGACCAAAAATAAATGGTTAGTGAAATTATAAAAGTTGATATATTACCACAAAAATTTACAGAAATAAGGACAATGAAGCATGAAATAACGAATAATTCTTAATCATTAACATGAAAATCTATTTTTTTTTAATTGCGAAAGTTTCTTATGGCGTTTTCTTTTCCACAATAAATGTTGCCCTTTCATTGCCCTGCCCTTAGTATTTGTGCGTAGAGGGCACCGAGAAGGCAACATTTTTTGGTAGAAAAGAAAACGCCATTAGTAAAGATCACACATCCATATATAGAGATTTCGCCGACCTAAACAGGGCTAGATCGCCGAAAAAAAAATGCCTTTGGTCGAGGTAAAACCCGAGTCATTCCGGTACGTAGAACCGGCTGTCGTGAGAATGTATGTAAGCAGTTCCTAGTAGTGTGCCACAGACGTGGGCACCCGAACAGGCACAGCCCCGACCCCGCCGGCCCCTATAGACGGGCCTACTTCTTGGTGTTGGAGCACATTAAACCTATCAACTCAAAACGCCTCAATGTGAACTAAATTTAAATACGAATGTAGCTGGATTCATAAATAATAACGTCTGCACACTATTTTTTAATTAAGGTCATACTGTTTTATAAAATTTAGTAGATTAAATTCGAAACATACCTGCAAAATGTCTCTTTCCATTTCTTTGGTGACACCGTAGCCTGTACAATGTACTTCAGCGTCTAAATCATCTTCGCGTTTCAAGTCTGAAAATTTTGGAAAATCTTCACTTTCGTAGCCAAACTTTCTGCGAAACATTTCACGTACACAACTAACATCACGATCGAAGAAACTAAATAACAAATACGATTAGTTCGAGAGTATGCAAATTCAACTTTTTATCTTACAATTCAGCATTTTCATGTGAGGTGGACATCATTTGGGGAAAATCGATTAAGATTGGTTTTCCATCATCAGCGAGCAATAAATTGAACTCATTAAAATCGCCGTGAATGACACCAGCATTACCAAGACGAACTATTAAATTCATTAGATCATCGTATACTTGTTCTACGTCTACCAATTCATGTACCTGAGTCCTGTGTGTATATAGATGTACGAGTGATTAACTGTTTCCTACATATATATGTACGTATGTATATTATTTCTTCATGACTTACATTGGCCAACCATTGACAAGCTCCATTAGCAAGCAATGCCGATTGAAATCGATTGGTTTTGGTACGGGAAACCCGCGATCATACAATGCACTCATATAGGCGAATTCGCGTGTTGCTGATATGCGGGATAAATATAACCACGAAGCTTTATGACGACGCCCATGGTAATCCCTCTTTGACTTAATATTGCGAAAACAAGTCCGACCCAGTCTGTGCAGCTTCAAACAAATAGGTTGGCCATCCTCGTCAGCAACGACATAAATATTAGATTCTTTACCTACACCTATTTGGTTGCCGAATGAAGATACTGACCCGCGCAGCGTTAGGGATTTCAAAGCTAAATAATCGTAACCAGTGTTTGTTAGGCGGTACCCATCATCTGCGGAAAATACACGATATGCTTATACTGAGGCGAATAAATCCGTAATCTTACATTTCTTTCCGCGTTCGTATGAAAGTAGTTTGTGCTTGCAAAGTTCCCGAAGCAGTTTGTGCACTCCGCCGGCCTTTAGGTTGGCAATAGATGCAGCCAATTGTCCAGGTACAAGCTCGTGATTCTTCATGCCCATCTCGATCTGAAGGATTAAAATTTTAACATGCTGATACAAATGTGAAAATCGCTATCGGACACAAACCGCTGTAAGGACACGAAAATCCTCTTTAGTTAAGTAACGCAACACTGTGACGTTAAGCTTTCCCATATTCTTTTAACGTTTTTGCAATTAACAAAATGTATGTTTTATATACAGACGAATTAATTACAGAATTTTTAGAAATACAACCAACACGTTGCGCCAAAAAGAAAACATACGTAAAAGAACTTGACCTTTTAAGCAGGGGGGTGTTTTCCTAATACAATCAGCTGTAAAAAAGACAACAAGTGAGCACAGTGCCATCTGTCTGTCATTTTGAAGCGGAAACCGTATTAAACAACGTAAACATGTTACGAAAAACGGAAACTAATTTTAACGGAAGTATTACACGTCTTCTCAAATGCCAGCTGCCACAAGAAAACAACACAAACCTGCGAAATTTAACTATTACCCCCTTCCAATCGGACGACGGCGACCCGTATTTCCTGACTTCTTCGATAAGCTTCTAATTAACCATTTCTTTTTATACCCGAGCGCACTTGTGCACAAGGGTATATTAAGTTTGTTCACATAACGGTTGTTTGTAACAGCCTAAAGGAATCGAGAACGATATAGACATATATATATCAAAATGCTCAGAATGAAAAGAGAAATCGATTAAGCCATGTCTGTCTGTCCGTCCGTCCGTCCGTGTACACGATAACTCGAGCAAAAATTGAGATATCTTAATGAAATTTGGTATGTAGGTTGCCCTTTACACAAGGTAGGTTGGTATTGAAAATGGGCAAAATCGGACAATAACCACGCCCACCTCCCATATAACGGTATTTTCGAAAAAATGCAAAAACTACGATATTTCAGTAACTACTGAAGCTAATTGACTCAAATTTGATATTTGCAATGATATATTATCGAGCAATAAGAATATTATACACTTTGGAAAAAGGGGCGGTGCCACGCCCACTTATGGATTAATATGTATATCTCGATAACCGCTTTACCAATTTCAACCAAACTTGGCACAAGGGTTGATCTTGGTCCAGCATAGATAACTGTTAAAAATTTTTAAAATCGGACAATAACCACGCCCACCTTCCATATAACGGTAATTTTTAGAAATACAAAAAATTCAATATTTTAGTAACTACTGAAGCTTATTGACTCAAAATTGATATTTGCAATGATATATTAACAAGTAATAAGAATATTATAAATTTTTGAAAAAGG
>JAPVRG010074041.1:0-14102 GCA_029783565.1 Rhagoletis cerasi
GTCTTTCGTTCATGGGTCTTTACACCGAGCTTGGTACTCGGTAACTCGGTATTCGGTAACTTTTCCTCGTGTATTTTGTTCGTGTAAAATAAAATACATAGACCCCTAATGGCTGACACACAATACCGGCAAACTCACAAGAGCGAAATTCGCGCTATCGTTTTAATTTTGACAAGCATATAATTGAACACATCCAAAACGAAATGCAAAGTTCGCTCGGCGTCGGATAGTGGCGATAGATTTATTTCTATTGCAACCCAAGCCGAATTCATATAACAGCTGAAGCACAACACCGGCGAACGCCAAATTTTTCGCCGCGAATGTTCGCCGTAAAAATTAAAACACACTGACCAATATGAGAACGCGCACAATCAAAGCAAACGACGAAGTTCGCTCGACGATCGTTCGCGACGATAGATTTATTTCTATCGCCGCGGTCAGCGGCAACGGCAAAAAAAGACCACGGTGACCATACTTTAAAAGTTCTCGTAATTTTTGTTTAAAAGTAAAGTACCGTATTTTTCATTCAGAGATTAATTTCGTAAAACGTTAATTTAATAGTAGTGGTAATTTTTTGGTAGTTCCACATTTTAAGCTTGTTCTTGCTGGTATTTTCTCTTTTTGTTGAAACGCTTCCTCTCTTGAAATATGGTCACCTTGTATTTCCACTATGAAGTATAAAAATCAGCTGTTTTCGTGCCGCTCTAATTGTGTTTCAGCAAGCGAATTAGCTGGGCAAAAGTTGGACGTCGGCATTGCTCTGCTGGGCGAAATTTGCCGTTCGCCCGTGTTGTGCTGCGGCATTAGGGCGGTGTTGCTGGAACAGCTGCAGAGAACTTATAGAAACGAGAAGGTGCAAACTACTCAGTGGAACATATTTGATGAGAGTGTTAGCAGTGCTATTAGGTTTCTACAGTGATATTTTCGTTTCTACAGCGATGTTACAGTCAAGTTTCTTTGTTAATTGCATGGCGACATGTTAAGATAACAGCGGCGAATAACGTCGTGGATTCATTACATTTTGCGTTCCAAAATTTTGCACCTTCTCGTTATTCAATGTTCTCTGCAGCTGTTTCGATTCGCCTTGGTACTTATATGTAAAAACTTCGTATGAGTGAGTGAAAAACTTGCTTTCCCTCTTCTTCCTTGAGCGAAGAATAGCTAAAATTTGACATTCGTGTATCGAAAGCAAAAACAAAATACATGTACCACTTTATATGAATTCGCCTTGATCGCTACCGCTGCGCTATGGCGGCAGTAGATGCATGCGTCATATCACTGTCCAATTTACTGTCTCGAAAATATTAAAGACAGTAGTCCGTAGTTATAGTCGTAAGTTAAAACCTCTTCTAGTTAAAATGAATCTTTAAGTTTAGAGCAGGCTTTAAGTTTTAGTCGATTATAGACATGTTAGAGACAGGTTTTTGCTAGATTGACACAAAACAGGGCCATTCATATAAAATAAAAAATGTAACCAATCACCATTGGGAAAACTTATTATTTTAACAAGTTCACCCTGTGTCAACTGACTTTTATAAATATTTTTGAAATATTTTGATTTTTATAGGAAATACACAACACGTGACAAAATGATACTGTCACCCAGTGTGGGCTATTTTTTTCAAATTAATTTTAATTATTTCTTTCTATCAAAAGCCATATATAGCTAAAATTTCAAACTTTGTACAAAACTTGAAAAAAATCCACAAAGCTTCATCAAAATTATACCGCTTTTAAGATTTTAAAACCACGTCATTTTTAACTTAAAACGCCGTTTTAAAGATAAAAGGTATTTTATGGATGGATACCCGAACCTCAGCGATGGTGAAAGCAAGAGGCGCACTACTAGGCCTCTTACGTTCACCCAGGTGAACGTCGGTTGGTGTGAGGAGAGCAGTGAAGGTACTTTCAGTAACTTCCGCGAAGCTTTTTCAAAGTTGATATAGGTCTGGTGTTCCGCGGAATCAAAGTCGGCAGGTTTACCAAAAGTACTTGACGTGTCTGAAAGGCGACTTATGTTTGCTACTAGCCAAGTTGTCACACATGTTGGATTGTGTAACTGTGCAGTTACACGATCAAAAACTTGATTCCCACTTGTTCACACATACTGCTTGTCAAAATTCGTTTGATTAGACAGCTGTGATGCAGGCTGCAGGCTAATTGATACTCAATTTAAGTTTCAAGATGCCGTGGTCAAGGAAACAACTAAAAATTATCGCCTTGTTTCCATACACATTCATACATCTTCACTAATATGGGCCTCGACTATTGCTGACCAAATCCTGCACTGAGATTCTGTTACCAGTTAGCGACAATATTCGGATCGCTATCCCAACTTTCCGAAATGTGTTATCTATGTATGTCGACCATTCGCTATAGCAATCTGAAATTTGTCGCTAACTTATTGGAGAATCTCAGTGCTGGAGCACTGGAACAGGCTAACTGTGATCAGCTGTTTGACTAGACTATCAAGTTGCCCCACGACTTGAAAGAGAAAATTGATATCAAGTCGACGGTCAACTTGTGACTGTGTGCGTTATTGAAAAAGTGTGAGTGTATTGCGAAGACAACCAATTTCTGAGAATGCAACTTTTTGTTAGGAGACGATAGCAAAGTTCTCTGGGGGCCTGTCCCAATTGATAGAAAAGTAATCTGGATAGTAAATTTTTGACTTCTTGATTGGCGTTGTAGCATAACCCCACAACTCCACAGGAAATCAGTGATAGCCTACCACCTGTCATTTTGACCGAGCAATATGATTGATAGTTTTTGTGTGTGGGCACTTTGATATCTTGATATAAGCACTTGCCACATGACGCCACCAGACAATATTCTCTCTATTTCAGCTATTAGAAATATTAAAATCCTACAAAACTTTTTGGAAAATTTCATAAAACGTAATCATAAATAATGCAATAGAGAACAGCGTATTATTTTGATTTAATATCATAATTTCATCGATTTTACCACCAACACGCTTTCTCTCAAAAGAACAATAAAGCAATCGCGATTTTGGCCGAGTCCATCAAAGCACGCCAACCGTTTCTCTTCTGAGCCAACTGACGCCAATTGGAAATGCCAACTATGAGGTGAAAAAAAATTTCCAAGCCGTGTTAAATTTTCTCACCATTGTAAAAAGTTTTTTCACCATAGACATTTTCTATCATTTGCTGTGCCAGCACAGTAGTATTAAACAATTTTCTTACCATGGTAAAGTTTTTTTTTTAAGAAATTCTAATAAAATTATGTTATCCTAATTTGATAATAGTTTTGTATATGAAGTCAGACTAAAAAAAAAAATTGTTCATATGGAGATTAATTTTCATAATTAAAGAGTGTAAATAATGCATTATTCATCAATGCAGCCCTGGGTACGAAAAAAGGCGAAAGGTCGCCATCTTGGAAATCAGACAAAAAGCACTGGAAGAAGAAGAAAAATCGAAACAATTGACAGCGCCAGCGAGAAGAAAAATCGCGTCAAATATTTAATTATTCCTTACATTTACCTAAAATTCCGGCACAAAAGCATTTTCAAACAAACTGTTAACGAATTGGCGAACGTACTGATTGATAATTGTATAAAAACAGCTCAAAACTGGAGCAACGGAAAAAGCAAAAAAAAAATTGAAGAAGCAGCTCTTGAAAGCAGAAACGAAAAAATTGCGAAGGCGACGAGTAGGAAAAAGTTTCGTTTTCCCTTTTGCGTTGCTCTTGATGTTGCGTTTTCCGCCAGTCGAAAAGAAATCATTCGCAACAATTTGGGAAAAATATATTCGAAAACCATTTTAAGTTAGCCTACAACGTGCTTATTTGATTAATCGTGGAATAGTGTGATATCCAACTTAACGGTATTGAATTTGCTGCAGTGCTATTGGAACGCGACTCTGAAAAGGGGAGACAGACGATATTCACTCGTTTCATCTACTGCTGCCAACCAATCTGTCAAAGCCTACATCCCCTTTGAACATTCGCTCATACATTATAAGCTGTTAACCATACGCGGGGAACCTTTAGGAAACTGGCAACCGAAAAATTGTTTCTTTTAGATTGCGGTGGCAATGACGTCCGATCGTTAGATTAAACATATTTGCGATCAATTTCATTCCAAAAGAGCACCAAATGCAACATCAAAGCTGGCTTGTTCTAAGAAGTAAGACCATATAACTGAAAAACACCTACTTTGCGTCCTTACACCAACTTGAAATAAGTCAGCCGAAACTCGTACTTCACATAAATTTACTGTGAAGTCCATCCATAACTTAACAATTTCGGTTCAAGTGGACTATGTCTGAGCATTTGAGTCGGCGAGTACAAAAACACACATAGCCATGGCTGCGACGAGAAAGTTGCAAGGTGAGCACAATAATCACTAATAGTTAGGCTTTAGAAGCATGTAAATATTTATATATTATGTATATGAGCTAATATTTGTTACCACAAAGTCACGTTCCCACGGCAGTCGGGTCTACGTAACCGGAACGACCCAGATTCATATCTGGCCAAGGACTGTCACTCCCGCATCATTCCCCAACATATCTTTGGGGAATTTGTATGCGGTTACAACAACAACAACCACAAAGTCACTGTCTGGTGCCGAATATTACCCTAATCTTAGAAATTGTAAGCACTAGAGCCTTTTAAGTTCCAAATAAATTAAGATATTAAAATTACGCAAGTTGGTCATATCAAAAAGAAAAGATCTACATTAAGTTTCCCTATCTTCTAATGATTAACAGAATATGTACAAAGCCATTCTTTTGAATTATGGAAAGAAAAAAAATAAATAATAAATCTGGAAGCCAACATTTCAACATTTTCGATCACAATTTACATATGTACTTACATAAAACGTACATTTTTAAGTACTGACTAACATAATTTTCATCATCGCCATACCCTTGCGAGCCATAACGGACTTATCTATTATTTGCATTACTATTAAAGCCACTATATATTTATCAAATACCCCAGCTATTAAAGAACGACAAGAATAATAACAACAATACCAACATGAAGGTTGCATTTGGAAATAAGTTACTAATGAAGTAACGACTATTAATTCCTTTGGACGTTTCCATTATGCTTCGGAAACCGACAGACGGCATTAAAATTCCAGAACCACAATAGCCCAACTTCGCTCTGGCTACTGTTTTCACTTATTTGACGACAAATGCCATTGAATTGATCATTACAAGAAGCCTTAAGGATGCACAGTGTATTCATGAAGTAGCGCGCTGATTATTATTATTATTTATTTATTACAGTCTTGTCGACTTAGATTAAATCTATGAGATCACCTATATTAGAACATTACAAACTTAACAAAATAAATACTATAATTTAACTCTTTTATGTATTATATTACATTTGGTTTTGTATATATGCTTTGGGTTCGGATTATCTTATATGTACACCTCTACAATAATTGTGTAATAATCTCTTAAAATTTTTCATAAGAGAAGTGAAATTGTTAAGAGCATCAGAAATAAAAAATTTGTATCAAACATTTCCTTTTATCAAATATTTGTCTGAATGAAATCTTTTGAAATAGTGTTTTGAAACTATTTGATTATAAAAAATTCCATAAATTTCTTCAAGAATGCAGCTGTTCTTATCATCTCTTATAATGTAGAAAAAAGTAGGTCAATGCAATGACTGCCATAACAATTCAGCTACGTACATACATACATAAATACAAAAAACACAATTTTACACGTACCCATGATACAATTTTTATCCACGCGTGCCGTTGAATGAATGCGTAGTGCATGCGCATGGATTACAATGAGATTTGACAGCGATTCGTTTTTTAAATGTTGATTTAAGTTTGTTTATTTAAAAGTTATATACATATGTACTAGTATTTAGATTAGTTGCTCTTGATTTAAAACAATCTATGCTGGCATAGTGCTATGCACAAAGTAATAGGTTCATCTATTCAATCATTAGAGATGTGGGTAAATTTACCTGTAGTTGGTAAATAGTAAACAATGCTGCAATTTTGAGCAAGTAATTATTCGTCAGCAAGCCGATGGACAACTGGATTTAGTCATCCGCAGTAAAAAAAACATTGTTTACCTCAAAGTTGATTGGTAGTGTTAATACTGAGGGAGGCTACAATTACGCCACCCACTCGCCACTCTCAACCTCCCAATGCATACACAAAGAAACGTGATAAGTTTTTTTTTCAACCCTTGCAAGAGGTTGTCCAGTTTGTATCTTGAAAGCAAATTTAGCGGAAAATATACACATTGAACGGCTGAGGCTTTTGGCCACGTTCAACGCGATATATTTTTTGCTGCGTATGCATTTGCATTTTATTTCGTTTGTAAATAGGAGTGTAAAAATGTATATATGTTTATACATACATACATATATGAATCCTTTCACTCTTTCCAGGTGAAATAGACAGATGTCTGAAAAAGGTTGCGGAAGGAGTGGAAACGTTCGAGGATATATGGAAAAAAGTGCATAATGCTACCAACAGTAATCAGAAGGTAAGGTATTGAATGAAAAAGTATAAAAGCATGACTTATCCATTCTTTCCAGGAGAAATATGAAGCAGACCTTAAAAAGGAAATTAAAAAGCTGCAAAGGCTTCGCGATCAAATTAAATCGTGGATTGCATCCGGAGAGATTAAAGATAAAAGTCAGCTGCTGGAGAACAGGCGTCTTATTGAAACGGTAAGAACTAGTCTCCTGAATCTTCTTTTTAATGTATGTATATACACATACATGTGTATGTATTTTCAACATTCTTTAAATGCGATTATATCTTACAGCAAATGGAGCGTTTCAAGATCGTAGAACGCGAAACAAAAACAAAAGCATATTCGAAAGAAGGCCTTGGTGCCGCACAAAAAATGGATCCAGCTCAACGCATTAAGGATGAGACACGTAATTGGTTAACATCTTCAATTAGTTCGTTGCAATTACAAATAGATCAATACGAAAGTGAGATTGAATCGTTATTAGCGGCTAAAAAGAAACGCCTTGATCGCGATAAACAGGATCGAATGGATGAATTTCGTGTTAAATTGGACCGTAATAAATTTCATGTTATGAAGCTAGAAACACTGTTGAGATTGCTCGATAATGATGGCGTTGAAGCGGAACAGGTAAGAAAAAGATATAGTTACATGTCAAGTGAAGTCGGAATCTAAAGTCGATTTTTTAACTCAGGTAAATAAGATCAAGGATGATGTTGAATATTATATTGAGTCCTCACAAGAGCCGAATTTCGAAGAGAATGAATTTCTTTACGATGACATTATTGGCCTGGACGATGTTGAGTTATCTGGCACAGGTGAGTTGGGTACGGTTGAGATTGAGTGTGAATGGGCAGGAATTACTTTATATGAGGTATAATTATTTGCATTGTTGTGCAAAGGATGTTTTCGTACATGCAAAGATCAGCGTTGTATTTGCATATGCAAAGTAGGTTTTCTTATAAATATAATTTTTATACATATTTACACTTTGTAAAGGTTTTAGTGCAGTCGTATACTTATATATGTATGTTTCTGCCTTTATTTTCATATTTTAAACTGAATATCATCCACATCAACGGCTTAACATATATATGTTCTCAATGTGATTAAAAACCACAATATCCACATAAAAAAATCCCGTAAAATGTGTTGAATGAATATGATTTGATTTGTTGAACAACAACGTCATCCATCGGCCATCTAACAACTCACAACAACCACACAATACCTTTCGGCAATGCAACCGTTTGCGTCCAATTGTGTGTGCATTGTTATCTCACAACAACAATACCTAACGAATAACTGTATGTCGTTTTATCCTTGAAAAAATCATAATATTAATTACAAAATACACAAAACATCGAAAACGTATGATTTCGATGATCTTGTTTCAATCGCTGTGGATCGTGTTCTACATCAACAACAACAAATGTTGTCTGAATGATGTTGAATGAATGACGGATTGGTGGTGTTGTTTGAATTTTATACTAAAGGTGTTTCACTTGGTATTCCATCATCAGCCACTACAGACAGCAACAACAGCAATGAGACGAGCGGTTCGCCGAGCAGCATAGCATCGGCTGGCAGTCCTGTGCAATCGCCACCGCCTGCAACGGGCACACAGCAGCAACAGACACAACACTCTGCGACCGCAGCGCCGGCGGCAGGAACTGCGGCGCTGACAGCTACAAGTAATGCGTCGGGCGCGGCGCAGCAACAACAACAACAGCAAAGTAATATCAGCAACAGTATGAATTACGCGGCTGAAGCAGCAGCGGCGACGGCAGCAACAGGCAACACAGACACAACTGTTAACGATAAGAGGAACAAAAGCGATAGTAATTCTACTAGCAAAACAAAAGTGAGTGATCTATCTTGCATCGTTTCCCAAGGTGTGTGTAATAATTTTTATTTTTATTGTTACATATAGCAACCTGTTAAGCCAATGGCCGTGCGTGCAGCGAGCAGCAGCGCGAAACCTCCTGGTGGCTCGACAACAGAAAGTTTGTTATACCATTAATGTCATTTGACACACTTCTTTATTCGTATTTTCTCTTTTTAGCGTCTTCAAACAAAACTGTAAGTTCGACGCCTAATAAGAATCAGCAACCTACGGCCGCGGCAGTGGTCGCAGCAGCCATGGCTGGTCAAGCAGCGCCAACATCGATAGCAGCCACAATAAGTAGCTTAGGTGGTGGCGCGCCTACCTTGGCAGCCACCGTCGCAGCAGCAGCCGCAATGGCTGCAGGTCACAGTCCTGCATTGCAACAGCATGCGCCGGCGCCTAGTTTGAATGCCGCAAATATAACGACAGCAGCAGGCGGAGCGACAACGGTAGCCGCCGCAGTTGCGTCTAACAATGGTAACAACATTCAAGGCCAATCTGTGATTCAAGCAACGCCTACGATTGCATTTGCGGCTGTGGCGAAAAATAATACATGTAAGTGCAATATTTTAAAAGGTCTTTTGTCAGTTTGGACGTGAATTTTTTCGATTAATCGTACTTAAACGGATTGTGTAGAAAACATGGTTTATTTACTCTTAAATACATATATAAATTATTTCAGCACATCTGGAAAATGGACCTGTGCATCCGGCGACATCGTATGCGATGGCGGCTCCAACGGTAGCATCCATCGTTGGGTCTAATGCACAGCATCAGCAACAACAACATCAGCAACAACAACAGTTATCCAATCTTCAAACGAATTCCTCACATTTACAAATCGGTTCGTTTTTCCGTCGACACATGTCTTTGGTTTTTTTTTTTTCTTTTCTTTTTGATACAAATTCATCAATGTGTTTTTTTTTTGATACTTTTCCACAGCGCATAGCAACACTTCCAATAACAATGCATCCAATAGTTTAGCGAACGCCGTTCAGCAAGGAAGCGCAGCTGTCGCTGCAGCAGCCGCTGCCGCCGCTGGTGTAGTGGTAAATAACGTCGGCAGCAATAATCTGTCAAATTGCATTTCTCCGACTGGCCTCTCACAAGTAATTGGAGCACAGCAACAGCAGCAACAGCAAGTTATTGGTGTAGCCAACAATAGCACGCGCGCCTCGCCGGGCCTGCTTTCACCGAAGCATATGAATGGCTTGCCTGTATCCGCAGCCAACATTAATAACAATAATAATAATGCTGTGGATGCGATTTCGTTAAAGACGATGGCTCAGGAAGCCATTAATCGATCGGTAATAGATACAAATTCATTGACGCAAGGACCTGGTCAACAAATTGACAACAGGCAGCAACAACAGCAAGCACAGCAATCACAACAGGTCTTGCAGCATTTCTCAACCGATACAACTGCCAACCAGCAACAGCAACAACAAGTGGGAAGCTTGGCAGCAGCAGCAGTCGCCTTTGCTGCAGCAGCCGCAGCAACCAATGGACCGACAACAGCGGGTGCGGGCCCAGTCGGTAGTGCAGTCCCTAGTGGATTGGCGGGCTTGACGAACGCAGCCGTAGGACAGCCAGGATCCAGTAATAGCGCTGTTAATGCGCCAGTGGGCAGCAAAACACATCAGCAGCAGCAACATCCTACAAATGAAGCTCATATAACGCCATTATTGGGCGTGGCTCCACTTGGCACATTGCCTTTACATAAAGATCATCAATTACAATTCAAAATGATGGAAGCCGCATACTATCATCTCCCAACCCCAGCGGATTCGGAGAGATTAAATATATACCTGCCGCGAACGCCAGTACCGACACCACTGCACTATCCTCAGGTGAGTGGAAATGTGTGCAATGAATCCATTTTATTTGTACTTAAAATTTATATTTTTTATGCCAAAAAACAGCAACAACTTCCACTATACGATACCGTTGAATTTTATCAACGTCTCTCAACCGAAACGCTCTTCTTTGTTTTCTATTATATGGAAGGTTCGAAGGCGCAATATTTAGCAGCGAAAGCATTGAAAAAGCAAAGCTGGCGATTTCACACAAAGTACATGATGTGGTTCCAAAGGCATGAGGAACCAAAAATTATTAACGATGATTACGAACAGGTGAGTTTTCTTTCAATAGGTCTGTTCGATAACAAAATTAGCCATCACCAGCCAGCAATCCAACTCAAGAGCGTAATCTAAAATCCTATCGAAAATGAGAGGGAAACAAAAAATGTTGAAGATTTTGCAATCACTTGCAAAAACAGGAAAAGGAAGAAGAACTTTGTTTGTTTGTCAGGAACATTTCTGAAAGTAAAAAACACGTATCAGAGTCACATAAATGACAGTCAGAATGTTCTCTAAATTTTTGATTGCTGACCAATTTGTTGGCGTTAATGAACGCTGTTTTTTTCTATAATTTGTAATATTAATGTAAAATTATTGCGTCATCGAACAGGACGACTAGTGTTGCAAAATTCATATGTACAGTTAAAAAAGTATTCATTTAAATAGATTTTAAACATTTTTCGGGCCTTTGAGCCTGAAGCACTTATAAATCTTGAATGAAATATTGATAACAATTCTGTTCTTATTGCAGGGTACGTACATCTACTTTGATTACGAGAAATGGAGTCAACGCAAAAAGGAGGGATTCACTTTTGAATACAAGTACTTAGAGGACAAGGAGTTGAATTGATCGCTGTGCGTTGCAGCGAGTGTAAAAAGAACTTTTGTTATAAAAAATGTTTGAATAACTTCTAAGCTACATCAGCCAACAGCAGCAACAACAACATCATTACCACCTCTTACAGCTATAATAGCAGCAAGCGAGAATGAAAACTAAAACAACAATCATCAGCTGATGTACTACGATTGCAATCACTGCTTAAGTTTTTTCCACATGTTCCTTTTTAAATTTGCTTTGTTCACTTGTTTGCTGTTTATGAGTTCTGCAAATGCGTTTAAGCGAGAAAAGAAAGCGAAAAATATGAAATCTACAATGTACAATCATATATAAATAGTACATAAAAATTTATTGAAAAATTCCAAAAAAAAACTAAGAATTCTAATTGGAAAAAAGTTTAAACTTTTATAGATCCTATAGAAAATTCGCAGAAAAAAGTATTATAATTTGCGTAATCAAGGCGCGCATTATAATTTTGTGGAGTCAAATTGAAACAATTTCGCAATTCTCATTGTTAACAAAGGCTCAAGCAGTAACAGAAGAAGGAAGCATCTGCTGCCGCCATCTGTCGACAAGGTTTCTACAGCAGCTCCAGCAACATATGCGAAATGAAAGCGCAAAGACAAACATATGTGAGAGAAGATGAAATAACGGAAACTCCAAACAATTATAAATACGTAATCTATTAAAAAAACCACAAATTAAAAGTTGCTCCATTTCCTTCCTTGTCTTTCACAACTTCAAAAACCTTATTTCTCTAGCTCTAATTTTTATTTTCTCCGTTTTTTTGTTATAAATTGATTCATTGAACATAAAACCATACACTTTGCAATTAAAGAAAAATGGAAACACCCCCTACTACAAACATGCATAATACTTTATAAAAGAGATGAAAATGTTTTACAAACAACAATAAAAATCGAAAAATGTTAAAAAGAGGTGAAGTTTAAACGAACATGATAAAAACTTTGAAGAACAAAAATCATCAAATGAAAAGTAAATACAAAACAAAAAAATTTAAATCTTTTGAAAAAAGGATTAAGCTAATTTTTAAAATAAAAATTTAAAATATTATTACAAAAATTCAATGTCTTGTTTAATACTTTTTTTCGGATTCCTAGTAACATCACACAAGCATGAGTTACAACAACGCTAGCAATAGCTCCAAAAAAACTATTTGCAAGTATGCAGAGCACACTTTTTTTAATGTATGTCAGACGTGGTACTTCAATATACAATTTAGGCCTTTTTGTGCGAATTTGAATTTATGCGGGTTTTCTAACCATTATCCGCTTTAGCGACTTTCCTTTTTTGAAAGTTGTTAATTTTTTCAGTGTGAAAAGAAAGCGTTAACGTGGCGGGAGTTTTTCCAAATTCGGTAATTTCCTTTTTTAATTTTGCTTGTGTACACATACAAGAGTGAAAAAGAAAACTTTCCTCCAAAAAATGGTGTAAGCAGTTATAAGAAATAAGGAATAAGTTAACGGCGCTGCTTGCAGCGTTTATTTTATATTATCTATAAGCCTTATAATAAGGTTACTATACTCCATATTATTCCTTATTATAAGAACTTATATAATCCGTATTTTAAATGGCCTATAAGCATTAGGCATAAGGATGTTTCTTAGAGAGAGCTCTCAGAGAGAGAACAAACCTTATGAACTGATGACACCAATACAGCGAAATGTGGTGTTAATTCAAACTCAATATTTGAAAGCATTACGTGTATGGCTGAAGCTGAGTGTGCAAAGATGCTTGATACAATTGGTAGCTGCCAAGACTACTCGGGTTCAATTCCCATCAGACGGAACATAAAATTTAATTCACTTCCGTGAAGTGCACCGTGAAGATAGATAGATAGATAGTAAGGTTAATGCACTGCGACCAGTAGGTCTATTGTGCCCTCCGCTCATCACAATACCTCTACCAGCCCCAGAGACTCTAAAAATTTAAAAATAGATATCGGAGGTGAAGAGTGTATGTGCTCCTTTCTCTTCTCCGTGCGACGGCCTCACATTCCAGAAGGAGGAGAGAAGGAGTCTCCTTGGTAGCATCGCAGAAGCGACATAGGTCACTAGACCAGATTCCTAGATTATACAGGTGCCCTCTTAGCCTGCAATGGCCCGTCAAAAGGTCTGTGATGATTCTTAGTTTATCCAGATTCCTAGATTATACAGGTGCCCTCTTAGCCTGCAATGGCCCGTCAAAAGGCCTGTGATGATTCTTAGTTTATACTTAGGAAAACCCATAAGTAACCCATGGTATTGCGCCAGTGCAATTCCCTTAATTTGTTGTTTTCTCTTCTAATCACTTCCTCTATGGTGTTGGGACCTATCCCAAGGAAGGGTTGGACAGCGGCTATTTTAGCTAACTGGTCCGCCTCCTCATTTTCCTTCACTCCCATGTGCCCTGGTACCCATAACAGATGGATATCATTTTCCTAAGCCAGAGCATTAAGCCTCTCTACAAACTCCAAAACCCAAGAGGACACTCCAACACCAAAGAGGATCGGAGGATGAGGGAGCTTTTTGCGCCGCCCGACTATCGCTTATAATAAGTATCCTCTGTCTGCGATAGTTTCTGAATGATGGCGTAGACTTCTGCTTGAAAGATGCTAGGGAAGGTTCCCAGGGGCACCGATAGTTTCAGTCTGGGGCCATAGACACCTGCTCCTATCCCCTCAGGTGTTTTAGACCCGTCCGTATACTACTGCAGTGTGATCGCCTGAATGTGGCTCTCCATAATGGAGGCACTCCAGGTCGCCTTATTATATGTATGGATCCTGAAGTTTTTTTTGAATACTACTATCCTATTTATATCGTCCCTGGGGAAAAGAACTAGAGGGAGATGGGAGCCTAGCTTGTCACTGTTCCTCTCGCAAAGTTAAGGAGAGTTCGCCTTGCAGGCGGTTCAACCGAAAGATGCTCCAGCATTACTTCCAGGGCTGCAGTCGGGCAAGTGCGCGTTGCTCCCGTTATGCAAACACATGCCAGCCGTTGAAGCTTGATGAGGTTCTGCCTCACCGTTAC
>JAPVRG010074043.1:0-11060 GCA_029783565.1 Rhagoletis cerasi
TTAGTTTTGGCTTTGGCATTTCAAAGGCAGATGTCGCTGATCGCATAAGTTGTTCGAAATTGTCGAACTGGTAGCCCATCGCTTTAGCTCATACCAGTTCATGAACTGGTATGTATATTGACTAGTTTGACTTTTCACTGCAGGGTGAATACTCTTATTATTTTTTACTAAAAATACATTTTGCTAGAATACACATAGCAACAAGGTTATGTAATAGAACAAAGATTACTTACCGATCTGTATCGGAGTAATGATGCAGAACCATTCTGAAAAATGCCGTCGTCCATGTTAGAAAAATATTATTGAATTGAAGCAAACAGGTTTTGCTAAAATAGCAGTTGGTATTTCATAGCGTTGACAGTTCCATTACTATTATTAGTATTCCAAAGCTGACACCAACCAGCTCTTTGCTTGCTTCCTTAAATTGGCTCAGCTAACACTTCTCTCCCTTTGGTCCGACGCCATCGAAACAGCGCGTTTTCTAGACCTACCGTTTGTTGAGCTTGGCGACAGCGATTGACAGGCTACGATCGGTGTAGATGCTAATTCTGATGAAATTTTATTCAGACGGAGTTCTTCGAAACACACATGTGCCTATTTTCTAGCAAGAGAGGCAAATGTGAAGCTGTGTTAATTACGTATTATCATTAGTATAAACAAATAAAAAATAAATATTTCGCGCTTACACATTAGTTGGTGCTTAGCCGATCTTCTCCTCCAATTTAATGTTATCACGCAAAGGGGAGGGACCTACAGCTTTACGCCGCTTCCGAACGGCAAATGGTTTTAATGAGCAGCTCTCTAACCACTCGACCGTAGCGGCCGCTATTAAAATTAATCTTGTGAAAAAAGTAGATAACACTATATGTTCATCAAATTTCGGTACCATATACTGTATAATACAATTTGATCTTTGAACACTGTTTTGATTGGAAGTCAGTAAAACTTGTGCCCTCGTCTTTTGTCTCGCTATAAATAATAATAATAGGTGTGTTTTGAAATAATTATTTATTTATCTTAAATATACGTACGTTTTTGCAAGAAATTTTTATCTTCATCTACCTAAGGATAATATTAAATATTTATAAGAGCATTATCGATATTCAAATGTCACCCATTCATTTAATTAGATTACTGATTGCTAATTTCGAGTGCAAAATGAAAATAATGAGTCTCATTCCGAATATTCAAATACGTTTAGTTCTTCCGCATTTTTGTTCAACTGTCGCATAATTAATATTATTTTATATCACATAAATGAAATTAAATACGTTATGTTTTAAACTATTACATATATATTTTTGATAAGCTTTTATTTAGCCTTAATCAAATGAATTTTTGAAAACATATATATATATATGTATATATTACACAAGCATACCAAGGCCGGCTTGCAATCGTCACATTCCGCATTACAAATAGTACATAATTTTGACGGAGACCATTTTTTTTTAATTGTGCATATGTATTGTGTAATATTTTAAAAAAAATTTTTTTTTTTATGTTTAATCGAGGATTCCTTCTATCCTATGTTTGTTTTTCGAAAATCATTACCCCAGTTATCATAATATTAATATAAAGAACACTTCAGCATTATTTGAATATCCGTTACAAAGCTTGTAATTGGATAACACTTAGTTTCTAAGCTACCTTTTGATTTTTCCATAAACATTTCACACGCATTAATTCTTGGTTTTGACATCCTAGCTTCACTTGAGCCGATTTCCATTTGTGTTCATCTACATTATTTAAACACAATTAAACTGCAAGTTATTCAACTGAAACTTCTATAGCTTATCAATAATGTAAAAGCAAAGCGTTTATTTGCGTATTTTACTGTTTGCAACGCATTTTAAAAACGCGACAGATTATTTACTTCTTTGCTTTGCAAATTCTTCGAGATTTTTCAGTTTTTCATATTAGAAATTAGACTTGAACATATCGTTCATAATATACGTATTTCGTTACATTTTTTGCGGGTAGAGTAATTAATTAGATTTGTCCTACTAACTCTTGAATGCTTCTTAATAACTCTTCCATATTTCACAACAAATCCCGATGGAATACCCAAGTGTGTTTCGTATGCGCAAACTTGTGTGAAAGCCATTGAGATTCCAGTAAATTAAAGCGGTCTTGGCTGAGATACAGTGGCTTGCCACGCCTGTATAATGTGAAGAAATGGTTGATAGATAATATTCAAAATATTCGTATATATGTAGAATAACATTTGGCAGTATTAAACTCACTTAAGGTCTCGATCCTCTTCATCGAAATCGTCTAAATACAGCGACCCCCAGAGGCAGGCACGTCGTCCGCGGATCACTATTATGTAGGTAGATGTGACTACAAGAAATATTCCAATTCCTCCTCCACAGGTTATTGTATGCTAAAATTTAACCCGAAATTAGTAACCAACAGTAGTAGATACATGTATATACATATCTTCTATACTCTATGATATAAAATTGAAAGGAAAGTTTTCGAGATCAAAAAACTACCAAAATAATTTGTCGATTTCAATGATTTTTATTTCAAACGAATACATCGTCACCATCAATTCAAATACCCCTATTCTACAAATTTGAAATTTATATAAGCAAAAAACTTTTTAATTTACATAGAAAATGCTTACAAAACTGTTTAAAAGATGCCAATAAATCATGTTTTTTTTTTAAGATATGGCTCTGAAATTTGGTACGGGGAATGGAATTGTGGATGGCCGGAAAAACTCAGGCAGTATTGCCCATTGTACTTAATGCCAAGAGACTGGATTTGGAGAAAAGGGATATGAAGGTGGGGGTGGGAGTTCATTGCTCCTTGTTGAGGGAAAGAGAATGTACGTCGTCCATTCTCAGTACATCCGACCCTAAACTGAGTCTGGCGAAGGCCGGACAGCGGCAAAGAAAATGCTCTGTGCTATCCTCATCCTCCAAACACGATGTACACAGTGGATCGTCGATGATGCCTATGGTGACCATATTTTGTCCCCATGGATTGTGCCCTGTAATTAGTCCTACCAGGGCTCGTAGATCCCCCTTTCTTTGTCTGAGAAGAAATTTTGCTACCACCCTGTCAGGCCTTTTCAGGAAACAATTGGTTATTTGCAGGTGGCAATAGTGCACTAACGGCTCTCATGAGTTCTGTTCATGAGATCCTTGATGCACCCGATCGTTTCAGCTATGCTAAGCCTAAAATTGGCTCCGGTCCAATTGGGCGCTCCAGAGAACCGCAGTTCGCCAATTCATCAGCCAGTTCGTTACCTTGAACACCGTAGTGTCCTGCCAGGTCTTGCCAAAGGTTCTTCGACACTGTGCGAAAACTTTCAGCGCTCGATTTACCTTCAGCTCGACGTGAGTTTTCGATGTAAGCTTCGTATCTAGAGTTACCCCTAGATATTTCACGTCCACGGAAAGGCTTAGGCACTGGAAGGTTGATACCTTCCAATTTTCTTTTCGTCGTGACCTATCGAAAGAACCAATCGCCCACCGAAACAAATGCTGGGTAAAAGGGTATTTTGGCTTGAAGAAATTAATTCACGGAAAGTTCTTGAACTCTCCTATTTAACTTTTCTGATCTCCCTATTGTATTAAGGCTAGCTGAGTATACTACCCAGCGCACCATGCACCCAGCCTTTTTAAACAGCTGACGCACCTCTACCCTTAGCGCTGAGAGTTCCCGAGGCCACCAAACGGTTGCCCTTGGTCTCGTCTCGGGACAGCTAGAGTTCAAGGCGAAAGGTGTTCTAACTGCATTCAATCGAAACATTTTAACATACTTATGTATAATTACACAACATATTAATATTTATTCAAGAACTTACCCGAACAGCTTCGCAACAATCATTTTCCGCACAACATGTTTGTTTGAGACACACAATTGTGCCACATAATAAACAAATGGAACTCTCCTTTGGCACTTTGTAACAATTGAGACATGGACGTTCGTGGTAGTACTAAAAACACCAAAGTCAGTATTATGTAAATTATTATTTGAATTAGTTCTGGCATACCGTGAACAAGCGCTCATATTCGCGCGGTAACTCGAGCAGTTTTGGCTGCTGCCACGATGCATGCTGGTTTATAATGACGAGCTCTCGCACCGTATCGGTTGGTGGTCTTATATCCATCAATTGCTCGCACCAAAACTTGGGCAAAGTCTGTTCAGTTCCAGCAATGAAGCATAAACCCTTCGAAGCGTTGAAACAGTCCCAGTCCATTGAATCTGTTACGAGTTCCAAGTAATAAACCAGTCGCACAAACTCTAAGCCTGGAGCTGATATCTCTGGCATGTCGTGTCTGTAAAGATGCTGCCTCAGCAATGCTGCGATGCGCAGAAAGGGTAGGCAAAGAGTTTGCAACTGAGCTTCCATGGATTTCATATTTACTTCGACCTCGGTATTGGAAGCTCCAGTGCAAAGTCCACTTCCACTGCTGGTCGACGGGAATCCAGGATTACCAAATGCATTTAATTGTGCAGAAGCGGCCAATGCCGCAGCCGCAGCAGCCATTGAAGTACTGGGTATGCTTTCGCGACGCAAATGTGACATACGGTTTGTGTGATTCAGTACCAACGCCATAGCGCGTCCCAAATAGAGCATATTCGTTGAGCTGCCACCGCTTGTACGTGATGAGTTGCGACGGCCACCAGTATCAGCATCATCCGCGGAAGGAGATTTTTTATATTTCGATATGATATAATCACATTCTAAATCAGTGAGCGTAACACAAAGTTGTACAACTATTTGATAGTAGAGCAAGTTGTACATAACCTTAACCATGCATGTGAAGAAATCTGCAAGCAGTAACAAAGATACGGAAAGTTTTGTTTTGTTTATTACATCAATAGGGGTATTCTCGATCCGTTTCGAACTGTCTAGCATGGTGCATAGATAGCATAAATGGCATTATTTGATAATTTTGTTGTTTATGCATGAGTTCAAACAAAAACAAAATTATCCAATCATGTATTTATGTGCATGTGCAACCATAGAACTCACCTTGATCCAGATGTAGAGGAGCCAATAAAATAAATTTCAAAAGTAATGCTATGGGGTCTGCTAAAAGGCTGGGTATCAGTTCGCGACAATGCGAAGGCACTGGAGCCGCATCGGTTACAGGTAAGCCAGCAAGTGAGGCCCACGAACGCCATAGGGGCCATTCCACCAGCACACGCACGTGCACCGATAACACATGCAACAGAGGAACGATGCAATCACGTTTTGGTTTATAACGTGTTGCATTAGTTGTGCACAGAGAACCGCCCCGCTGTATAATTTCAGACTCCAAATTCGTGCGAGCAATCGATGTAACAAAGATAAATAAACTGCGAAACGTTGGTGGCACACGCTTCATTTTGCGATGAGTTATATTTGTCATGTCTTCCATAGCGCGGCCCATGGCTTCCGAGAGTTTCGTTGACGTCTGCTAAAACGCGAAAAGCCAATAAGAGAACATTCCTTAGGAAAAAGTAAAGTGACTAAAAATGTGTGTAAACCATGTGCGCTTTGTCCAGATTTTCGCAAATAAAGGCAGGGGTCCTTCTACGAACGGGGAATCATGAATCTCACCAAAGAAGGCAAGAGGTCATCAATTGAAGAGGAGAATAACAATATAATAGATTGGCGCTTACACAATATGTTAGGGTTTGGCCGAGCTTCTCCTCCGATTTGTGGCGTGCGCCTTGATGTTGTCACACAAACGATTCCGAACGGCGATTGTATTTTCATGAGAAGCCTTTTCAAGGTAGAAATACACTCGGAGGTTTGCCATTGCCTGCCGAAGGGCGACCGCTATTAGAAAAAACTTTAGTTTTTTTTTATGTTGGTAGGAAGCTGGGCTTGAACCCAGGCCCTGCGGAATGGTAGCGCGCACTACACCACAGCGGCCGCCCGAAGAGGAGAATATGTATGTAATTTATGGATATTTGATCTTTACATGTGTATGAAAAAACATACAAAAATGCAAAGTGACTCCACCAAAAAACGTTTCCCGTCGAATTAAAAACAAAGAAAAAACATTTTAATTAAATTTAAAAAATTCAGAAATTTCTTACAAAAGGGCTTTAAAGAGCTCCATCTCATTATTTTGACCTAAATATTGCATTTTAAAACTATTCGAAGATTCTTTACTTGTGGAAAACACCAACAAAAAATATAAACACTCAAAAAAGAAAATATCTGTAGTTGGTGCATGATTCAATAATAATAGGTTGCCTAGCATTGGCAGTCGCGTTTTGACGCTCGCTTACAAAAGGTTCCATTTACGAAGGAGGGTGAAAGGGGAAAGAATGTAATCCCTTATTACGAAAATGGTAGTAGAAAAGTACGCAAAGTAGGCAATTAGTAGTGAAATTCCTTTTGTAAATTCTAATGCTAGGTGAATTAAGCGGTATAAAAACTGCGAAAAGTCTCACAATTAAAATAAAACTATCACGGGAACTATGCTTTAACAGTTTTACTTTAATTAGTTAAATGTGTTTTTTTATATAAATAAAAATAAATATATTATACAAACCCGTATGCTACTATTTACACGTAAGCTACTATTTTTCGAGTAAGTTTGTAAAGAAGCAACACTGTTTCGGTGCTAAGGGAGCGGTGGGAGCGAGACAACTGCCAGTTGATGTTCATTTTTCGAATTCTGATTTAAAGGCATACATACATACAATATAAATATTCAAAACCCCCGAAAAAGAATTCTCTGGATGCGCTCCTAGTGTAAAGGAAATATAAGTACTTACCGTTGGTCGCGCATTTTCTTTGATTAAGTTCGTCAGCTCGGCTACTAGTTGCTCGAAAGGTTGAGTACCCGAGCGTACCATGGGTGTGGGTCTGTCTAGTTGAGGACTCAATGGCAACACCGAGTTAGAGAGCTGCCTGCATACTGGACAATAAAACTCTCCCCGTTCATGCTGATGCTGGCGCTGAGTCGCGTACAGTGTTTTCAAGTATGCATCCAGGCAACTGAGATGAACATGGTGGCCACAGGATTGAACATGTACGCCATTCTCGTAAGCCATGTTGTTCGAAAGATACCAAGACTCTTCGCCAAATTTCAAACTTAATAAATCAGTTCGTCGATTGAACTCAGTGGCTAACCGTGTGGTCTGCTTTAGTCGCTCCTCGTCTTCGTGACAAAGCGGCAATGGCAAACGTTCAGCGGTGCGACGCCGATGTCCAACTATGCCACTGGATTCAACCAATACCACAAGCCCAATAGGATTGGATTCCGTGCTGGGTGTTGTGCAGTTGCAAATAATGCAGTCATACTCTTTTTCGCGTGGCTGCTCTTCGTACAAATCATCGTCTTCGTCGTCCATGCCACACTCCATATTGTGCGCCGCCGTTTGCATGAATTCCTTCTGTTTATTTGCGAACTCTTCCATCATTTTCATTTGCCGTTCACGGGCGCGCTTTCGACGTTCCTCTTTTTCTCTGGCCTCGCGGGCCTTTTGCTCCGCTTGCTTTTCTCGTTGGTTCGGCCAAAGGCGCGAACGTATCTCATCAATGCTTTGTGCACACAACTCATCACGCTTGGCTATTTTACGTATAAGATTGCCAATAAAATATGGACCATCACCAATGCGAGAATCTGATACTAGTATTTTTTTATAATTACGACTTCGCTTTCTAATTGTGCTGCTGTATTGGTGTTCCCGTTGACTAGAATCAAAACTCAAGTTGGAGGCTGCAGCCGAAGTGCTTGCCTCCGAACAGTCTATATCCATGGCGGTAGGAGAATTCGAAACGTTACCCGCTTTCTGACTCCATTCCTCTACCTTTAATACTCTTGCATTGTCTGAAGTACTTGTTGATGATGCTGCTGCTGATTTTCCCAGTTCAATTTTCGCACTTTCATCGTGCTTTCTTTCTGCGTTGCCCTCTACAATTTTGTTTGTCCCTTCTGTAGCATCCTCTTCCTCTTCCTCGTCTTCAAAATCGCTTAACGAGAAGCTGTCCAGTGTACCACTAAGTTGAGAATGTAGCTTCAAAAGCAATGAAAGTATACTTTCCTCGATGGGGACTTCGTCCTTGTTTTGTCCCCCAATTGCATTGTCTACTAATTGTGTAGTCCGTTTTCGAGTACTCGAATCGAAGGTTCGTCGCCCTAACACTCCTCGCATTGTTGTTGTGGGCACTATGCTTCTGCTACCGACCGGCACAGCCACTGGTTGCACCCGCTGAAATGGCAACAGCATACTGTTGCTATTATTGCTGGTTGGTGAAAACATTTCATTTTGCTGTTGCGGGTGTTGTTGAGCTTCCGTAGTCCTCCTTAAGCCTGCGCCCGATGTGCCACTAGCACCTGCACTACCACCAGTCGCTACACTGCCACCGGCCAGTAACTGCAATTCTCTGCGTATAGCAACTTCCATTCCACTCTCGGGCAATGTGATAGGTTGCAGCGAGAAACGAAATCCAACTGATGGCGAGGCACCCTCAATAGCATTAGCGCCCTCTCGCAGCGTATCGTCTTCTTGGCTATCTTGTCTAATGACCAAACCCTGTTCGGGCACCACAGAGAGATCCGGTGGCAAAGCCACCTCCATATTCTGCATGCGTACCATTGCTGTCGAAGTTGCGCCCGCCACACTCACACTCATCGAATCGTCGTCTAAGTCGTCATCACTGCCACCAATCATAGGCAATGCAGCCGTCGCATCTGTTTCCACATCATAATCCAAATCACCGTAAAATTGACTCGAACGGTAGTTCGCTGGCGAAACCTGTGGCTCGTGTGATTTTAAGGAGAGTTTCGTAACGACATATCGCAAATTGCAGCTTAGATTATCCGTCGGATAGCAATGGAAAAGTTTGGGGGGATCCCGCCTCAGTGCAAATGGATATCCGGGTTTACCTTTCGGCTCACACTCCACTACAGCGGCCTTATCATTGCTGCCGCCATTAGTGTCCTCGCTCTTTTCGACAGCGACCTCTAAGAGAAAAATTGCCAGAGCTAACAGATGCTCAGACACATCGCGCGAGTGCACCGCCCGAAACAAAATAGAAAGTATGGCAGAGTGAAATACGCGAGAGTTCAAAATGCGACATGGATCACTGAAAGCAGTGCCCACAGGACGTGGCATGCGAAACGGTGGCCACAGGTTACCGCTGGTTGGCATTTTATTCTTACTCTTGACGTAATTTGTAAACCTATCGAGGGAAGATTGAAAATCCCTTCGATGTACTGCACGTAGTAGCACATGCAAAGGGTCATAATATTCCTCCCACACATCATCTATAGGCGTAAAAAGACCCTGCTCCAAGTTTTCCGAGCCGGAGGAAGGCGCTTTATATACAGACAACTTTTTAAGGAAATTTTCGAAGTTTTTCGTATGCACATTACCCGATCTCTCAGGCATCAATTCTAACAGTTGTGAGTGTGTTTTATTTTCAGTAGCCAGTAAAGCGCTGATCTCAATTATACACTGTGTAGCCTCGTCGTTGCCGAGATTGGTACGACTGGTAACAAGCGTTGCCAGGAATGTTAGGAATCCCTCTAGCATCGAGCACTGCTCCATCTTTTGGGGCTGCTTAAGTGGTGCCAACTCTAGCCACTGACCCACACCAAACAGTTCGATTGTGTTCTGCAAAAAGAAGTACTGTGGCAAGTTCGTAGCACAGATTTGCAGAAAAAAGAGGTCCATGTCGGCCATAGAATTGCAGAAATTCGCCTGTATATAAGTCATAGCTTGGCCTTTGATTTGTAATCCATTGCGAACCCATTTTCCCGCCAAAATCTCATAAAAGAAGCTCTGAAAAATATAAAAATATTTCTAATTAAAATATTAGATAGACCATTGTTGAAATTTTGTGTGCGAATATAAAAATAAATATTAATACATTCATAAAAAAACAGCCCTCTCTTGGAAATAAAAATTTGCAGGTTGCAGTAAAAATTAGTACTGACTACACTTCGCGAAATTTAATTAAAGGCATTTGCATTTATATCATCAATACTTGTTTCAACGATTACGGTACTTTATTTTTTGCTCTGGTCATGAGTCTTCAAACCTCTTTTGCTTCTGGCATATAAAATGTGCCAACATCGTAAGATGTTTCTAAGTATTTGTGAAATTTTCCATTTAATGGCTGGTTCTCCTACGAAATTCAATTAAAGGTAGTCGTTTCTGAGTTTCAGAACGAGCTAATTGAGAACGAGATCGCTTTTCTTTTGATGTCCTTTTGAAGTTTAAGTAAATATTTTTTAAAGCATTTAAATCTTTAAACGCGTGAGTTTTTTCAAAGATTAAGCAACTCTTCTTCTTGTTTGGCGCTGTAAGCGCCTAAGCGATTTTGGCGGAGTCTAACAAAGCACGCCAGTTGTTTTTCTTCTGTGCCAACTGACGCCAATTGGAAATGCCAAGTGAATCCAAGCCCTTCTCCACCTGGTCTTTCCACGCAGAGGAGGCCTCCCTCTTCCTCTGCTACCACCAGCGGGCTTCAAGTCGAATACTTTCAGGGCAGGAGCGTTTGTGTCCATTCGAATAACATGACCAAGCCAGCGGAGCCGCTGTCCTTTAATTCGCTGTACAATGTCCATGTCGTTGCATGAGCTCGTACAGCTCATCGTTCCATCGTCTGCGATACTCGCCGTTGCCAACTCATAGAGGCCCGTAAATCTCCCCGTAAATTAAGCATGAGAAAAGGAAAAACGCTCACAAGTGCGGAACTTGCTCAGATCCTTGCCTACAAGGACACAGGCATGTTCAATCGGCAAATCGCTGCTAAATTGGGTCGGTCTGCTACATCAATAGATAACGCGATTAAATTAAAACTGGATTATAACGCGAATCGGTCGAATAAAAATAATCAAAAAATCCAAACCGGCACTGAATGAGTCCCACAAAACAGCTAAATTAACCTTTGCAATGCACAGCACATGTTATGGACAGAGGAGTGAGAAAATGTTATATTTTCTGACAAGAAAAAATTTAACCTCGATGGTACTGACGGTTTTAATTACTACTGGCATGATTTGAGAGGCTCCGAGCGCTTGTCCACAAAACGAAACTTTGGAGAAGGTACTTTGATGGTTTTGGCTGGTTTCAGCCACTACAAA
>JAPVRG010074230.1:424-14529 GCA_029783565.1 Rhagoletis cerasi
TATTTAATGTCAAGTTGCCATATTTGCATTATCTAAAATATTTTACTATCGTACTCCTTTTCAAGTTGATACTTTAAGATTTAAACCTTTAAATTGCCGAAAAATTTGTTTCGCCTTATTTCTAATTTGTTTAGAGTAGAGTTGCCATATTTTAGTTACGTAAAAATTTTAAAGAGTCAAACTGTTCAGTTTAGTTACTGCTAATTCTTAAAAAAAAAAAAGTATTTGTATGCCGAAAATTTTAAGGTTAAAAAAAACTCTTGCTTTCACGTTTTCGTAACGTGAAACATTTCAGATTTAAAAATTATCAAGTTTTTTTAAGCGTTTTATTTTCATAAATTATATTTTTATTTAATTAAAAAAAAAATCATTCATTCAGTTTTAATTAAAAACCGCAAGCTTCCATGGTGGCGTTGCCACATGTTCCATGCATATGAATTTCAAAACTCTAATTTTCCTGCTTTGGTGTTTAAAATAACAAAAGCTTATTGAGAAAATTTTCTTTTAAATTTTCAGACTTGTGTTGCCATGTTTGTATCTACATACATATATCATATTTTTATACCAAGATTAAACTTTTTTCATATATTAATAGCCTTATTCATTAAAAATAAAATAGATTTAAAAAGCTTTATAAATTAACGTTTTCATACATTTTTCAATTCATAAACCTTTTTTAAAGCAATTTAATTTTTTATGAATAAGGCTATAAGCATGGTGCAATAATACAAGGTGGTGTTAGCCGTATATAAGTAAAAAATTACACTAACAAATTATACGGAATTCGTTTTGTCAAATTACAACAAACACATCATTTTGACGTAACGCTCACCACAGCGAAAAAGTCAGCTGCCTTCCCAACACCACCTTGTATAAATTCGCCTGGCTATAAGACTTAAAATATTTGTTTGTCAAATCTTTTTCATACGAGTGCTGACATGTTTTCATTCAAAATGTATAGTCTTAGTATAACTGATAATTCAGAAGACAATTTTCTTATGCCAAAACATTTAACTTAATTTTATTAAAAACAATTTTTATATAATATTTACAGTCACATAGTACATATGTACGTAGGTATTTTCCAGTCTACTAATGTTTAATTCTCTTCACGCAAAACAGTTTGAACAGGATTTTGGTTAATTTTTAGAGCATGATAAGAGCAGAAATTTTTATGAGCCAGAACTTACATTTGAATAAAGTGCTCAAACTAAAGATATTTATTAACATTATCTCCGCGATCTAGACACAAACAATAAAAATTGTTTTTGGTTGTGGTAGTTTCCGACAGGGCTGGTGTATGATGTATTTTGGAACGAATTTCCGTCATCCCTTTTCAAATTTGGTTTGGATAAAAATTGTATTAAATTAATAAATTATTTTCCAGTACGCGGGTTTATGGTATGAATATTCCAAGTATTTCTTCATATTTGAAGCCGACGGCAAATGTGTCCAAGCTGAGTATGGTATTTTATCCGCCGACCAGGTTTCGGTGAACAACACACAGACTTCAATTTTATTGTGAGTAGTTTTAGTTTTTTTCAGTTTTTCTTAACCTACATAAAGTTTTCCTATTCTTTGATTTCTCGTATTTTCTAAAGTGATACACAGAAATCAATTGTTGGAGTAGCAACAGTCACAGGACCCGGCAAACTCTCCGTGCGCTTCGATGGCGAGCCCAGTGAGTATAGATAATATTTGTAGTAGTTTAAATGCGATAACAATAGTGTCGAATTTTCATTATGCTGGAGTTTCACTGGACTCTGAATGACAATAAATTAATGACAAAGTTGGGCATTAAATTCATTACCTTATGACATTTCTTAAAGGAAAATTCGGCATTAGGCATTGAAATTACAAAAAATTTGTGCCATTTCAATAACTCCATCTGGAAACGAAAAATACACTCCAGATAGTAATGGCACATAAATTTTTTAATACGAAGTTTGTCACTGCAATTCTTTTTTTCTTCCATGCCCAGTGCAAATCCGGCATAGTGATTTTTTGTTTTGTTATGTTTCTTATTTGAAAAAAACAGCAAGAAATATACTGGACTCTCTCATTCTTACCTCTTTCTTTTTGTTCTCCTTTCAGCTTTTTCCAGTGATGCTCCTTATTGGGTTTTATCTACCGATTATGTCACTTATGCCGCTGTTTACGGTTGCGTTGATTTGGGACCTACTCACGCACGTAAGTCGATTGTGTTATATAGAAAATATAACTTTTAAGTAGAATCAGTACTTATTTAAGGCAAATAGCTGATAGCATTTCAGTGCCATTATCGAGGGATATGAGTTTTACCTATGTTAATATTAGATAGCTGAGTGGAATCGTGTAGGTTCTGAGCATAAATTTACCGGGTTCCCTTTTAGTAGCTGCCGATAGACCCGCTAGTTGCGCTACTATGTTTCTTGTCTATGCTGGAAACTTCCTTTCTTCTTTGGTTTGGTCAAAATAACCTGTAATATTTTTTTGTGGTCCTGAGCTATTTTGGGAACATTTGGGATTAGGTCTGGACCAGTTCGAAACTATTTCAGGAGTATTTAAGGAACATTTCAGGACTAGTTCGGGATCATTTTGGGACTAATAAGGGACCATTTCAGGGAACCATTTCAAGACCTGTTCAGGGCCATTTCGGTACTGATTCGGGACATAGATGTTTTCATATAAAATTTCATGAGTACCTGGTACTCGAGCCTTTTGTTATAAATTAGTAGAGGGAGTTGAATTTTATGAAATTTTGCGTAAAATCGGGGAATTTCGTCGGGGAAATTGGGAAGAACTCAAAAATGATTTGGCTACCCTGATGAGCACTATAAGCTTACTGACGCTGTGACTAATTACTACGAACTTTTTTTTTACATATCGCACACTCTCTTCAAAAGAGACAACTCAAAATTACACTTGTGTAAACATTTGTTAATACGTACATTCTAGCACTACATAACTGTACTGCACGTGTAAATGTAATTAGTGTATTGCCACAAAATGTGTACCTTATGCATATAAGTATGAAATCTGTAAGGTTTCTAAATTTAAATGCAACTTCAACTAATTATTGTGGGACAATAGTTAAATAGGTATTATTTTAATTCACATAAATATATTTGCTTTTTATTTTTTGTTTTTTCGCAGAGTTTATGTGGATCCTTACACGCGAACGTACTCCAGCTCCAGAAGTCATTAAGAAGGCAGAGGATGCAATTACCGCACAAAAGTTGTCTTTGAAGCACTTGAAGAAAACCGATCAAGAGAATTGCTAAACAATTTAAGCGATACGAATTTGGCAAATTTCTAGTATTAAACTGATGTTCGGACTGAAGAAATACTTGTTAACTAAATATCTATAGAACCTTGTGTACATATTTATGGAAATATTGCTGAAAATAAAATATTGCAAGTTAGCTCAATAAAATTAGAATTTTTCTCAAAAAAAAAATTTGTAACAGCAATTTTTTGATGCAGTTTACTTCTATTTGACACGTAGATCATGGATCCACAGTCTTGCCCCTAAAATTAATTTGGCAACATTCCGCCATCTTGGATTTTGGTTTTTTTTGCGATTTGCAAGCATTTTGCATTTTTCGTAAAACATGGTTGAATACAAATTTGTAGAAAATTTGATTTCCCACATTTTTTTATTTTTTATTAATTTTTTATTGTAGTTAATTACAAAATCTGCGAAAAAAATTGTACATTGTCACGGTTTTCGCCATTTTTCGACAATTTCTGTTGAAAATACATAGCATATTGAAATTCCAAAGTTGTAGAGAATAAACAAAATTTTACAAACTATCTTTCCAGCTATTTTACAATCAAAAGACTTTAAACTGTCTTTGCTAGAGTTGTCTTTTAAATCTGCATTTCATCACACAAATTCAGAGCGTTTAATAAACGGTGAATAAAGTAAAAAAAGAGGGATGTTCGGTTACTGGGGTCCCGAGATTTCCACTTTGTATTACATTTCTTTAGTAAAAGTGACCGGGATTCTAGTATCGATACAAGATTTTACGGCTTTTTGCTGTAACTTTCTGGAAGCTTATAGATATAGAACTCGAAATACGCTTAAGAGTATTGAATATTCTTTAAGTGCCTTCATATCATAAAGTCAATACGTAATGGGTCTAGTAATCTCGAGCTTCCTTATTGCGTATTGAGTGTACTTAACTGCACATTATGTGCCACTGTGAGTATCAATGTACATAAAATCACATGATCTAATAGCGTTCGGCCAAAAGATCTCTCGAAATATTTATGTAAGCAGGCCTATATACAAATAGAGGTGCGATTCTCCTTGATCCCGATAACTTAGGAATCTGCTCCCTCCTCTAAATAATAATCTGTTCTAATCTAGTTTCCATTTAAAGCTCCACATGTTGACTTCTTAAAGATAGTTTTAAATGAAAAATATGCAGCACTAAGATGACTACTTAACTTTTTAGTATATATGTACATAGCGATTATGCAACAATATAATTGATTAAAAATCGAAAACACTAGCTCCCAAACAATATATTTGATAGTGTGGCAAGCCGCTACTTCTGCTCAAAACAACAGATAGTTGCGTGCAAATATGTAACATTTGGTTTTATATACATATATTTTTTTAACTAATAGACATGATTACAAATGGATGTAATTAAAAATACACACGTTTTTTACCTTATCTGTTTGACACATGAAAGCCAGCAGTCTAATTCATTTTCGTAAATAACTATTTTCCAATATTCTAGAAGCGCGCATACGTGTATGTCTTCAAACTAAAGTGTGATAAGGAAACAGGTGTTAAGTCTTTTATATTTTTGTATGTACAACCCCCTCTGTAGTCAGGGTATACGCTTTTGTTTTCCTACAGTTACTCATACGTAATCACGAACGCTAAAGCTGATGACCCGATAGGAAAATTTTTTATTATCTAACTGTGGGTTTGAATCATATACCGTACGCAGCAACTAATTTTTAGTTAAAGGGAAACGTTTTAGTAAAAGTTACAGATTAGAAAAATTGGGAAAAATTTCGGAAAATTACAACAACCGCAAAAAATCTTGAGAAAAAAGAAAACTAAAAAAGATATCCCGAAAAGCTTTGAGAAGCTCTGGCTCCAAAAACCCGTTAAAATTTTCAAAAAAATCAGCAAAGACAAAAAATTTCGAATAAACCAGAAAAATATCGAAAATATCCGAAGAAAATTCCTTAAAACCCTCAGAATAAAACTGAAGGGTCTAAAAAAGTCCTGAATAATTTTGAAATGTCGCGTAATTTCCAAATCAACAAAAAAATATCGAAAACATCCTGAAAATTACAAAAAAAAAATAAAAAAAAAATAATTTTCATAACTTTTAGAAAATCGCAAAAAATCTTAAAAAGAAACTTACAAACCTAGAATATTCTTTTCGAACTTTGAAAAATAACGAGCCCGCAAAAAAACCTTAAATCAGAGAGACAACCCAACAAAAATCCAAAAAGGTTCTGAATAGTATCAAACAAATTGCTGCAAATCGAAAAACACAAAAATAAAAATCGCGACAATTCCAGAAAAAGTTTTGAAAAAATTTTCGAAAAGTCTTGGAGATCTTTGAAAAACTACGAAGCCCCAAAAAATCCCTAAGGGTCCTAAAAAAATATCTCCAAAGAAAAAAGTGCCGAACGGTTTCGAAAAATTTCGATAATTAAAAAAAGTCCAAAAAATTGTGAAATAACTTAAAAAAACAAAATAGCGAAATGTCTTGAAAATGCATGTAAGATCGAAATAATCGAAAATAATACATAAATGTCCCGAATAAACACTGAATCGAAAATCTTCGAATAATCCCCGGAAAATCGCGGACAAACCCGAAAAAAGCTCAAAGATATGTATCTCGAAAAAATCGCAACAAATACCAAAAATCGAGAAAAATCTTAATCAAAGTTCTACGAAGTGGTAGTACGCACCTCGAATCCCTCGACTGCAGTGGCCGCTGTTCTTAGTGTAACTTCGAAAAATAAGCACGACAAATTTAGACATTACGGCTTATAAGTGCCATACATATGTAGTTAGAAATTAATCAAAGATCCAACTTTAGTCCTTAAAAATATTATTAAATTGGTAAAAATCAGTTTATGAAAAATAGCAACCCACTTAGGTCATTTATCAACTACTTGCAAACTAGTCCACCTTTCACCACTTTGTGCCTAGTACAGCGTTGCATTCCAAAATATTTGAATTTTTTTTTCAATTCAAAGCGATATCGGCCTATTTGCGCCATTTTCAACTGCTTACAAACTAGTCCACATCTCAACAATGCGACAAAATTTTTTTTCCAATATTAAGTAATCTTAGCTCCTTTTCAATTGCTAGTTATTTACCATCCTACCACCCACCATACTATTTACATCATATTTTCCCTACAGGGATGCTCTCATCTGCTTAGCCCTCTTGAACGAAAACAACAAATACGAAACTATGTAGCTAAGTGATAAAAATTAATATCGAACTATGAAAATACGACAATATTTAGTAATAATTATCGAAACAAAAGTAAACGCTAAAGCGATCATAGATACGCTTGTAAATATTAGCATTACACTAAACATAGATATGTATATGTGGATGTATCTATTTTTTTACTATACGGCGTATAATTACCGGCAAACAAAAAACCGGCTACGACATTTTGCTATAAAACTACGACTCCCGCTTTCATTGCCATTGCTACTTGACAAGTTGAATTCGTTGGACGTTTTTAGTGCGTTCTTAATACCGGTTGAGTTTAGTTTTGTTTTCAAAAAATCCACAAAGTTAAAACTAGATCCGTACCAAGATGCAGAAGCAACAATTGAATCTGTAAGTTTCACAAATAAGACGAACATTTTGCTTATTAACTAATTTGTTATACAATTTTTTTATTATTGTTTTCAACATCTTAAATTTTCTAATAATTTTTTATCCTTCTAGCGCCTGCTTCCCATTAATTTTGCTGGCATCCACCCAAATGGTGGCCAGTCAAGTTTTCAATTTGGGCCGTTGTCCCCGCGATATCAAGACGGTGCAAAACTTCGATGCGGCTAAAGTAAGTAGTGTTACATACAAATATGCTCATGCAAAAATTGTTTACATAGTACGTGCATGTACATATGTACGTAAATACTTAGTATATGAACTGAGAGTTCAAGAGCAGGGCAATTAACGACGCAGTAAAGCAAGAACACGGCCGAATCGCTTGGGCGGTTATAGATAGTGGCAATCAAGAAGAATAGGAAAAAATTAAAATAACACTTAATGTGCTTGTAACAGTTGTAATAAGAAAACATTTAAAAGAGAGTTGCCACATAACAATTTTTAAAAGGTTTGTTATCAAATATTTTCCCAAATACATATATTTCATATTCCTCCTAAAAGATTAGTACAAAAAAAACTTGATAGTTATTTCCGATAGCGTTATTAGGGTTGTCACATTTTTTTAAATTTGTTTAGTCATTGAGTACAAAATTTTTTCCGAAAATAATTTTTTCATCTTCGCAACAATTTAAAATTTTGAAAGTATTTGCTTTTTTTTTAGGGTTGCCATATTTTTTTTCTATTCGTTTGAACTTTGAGTAGATTTTAAATTTGGTTTCCAAATGCATATTTTTTCTTCTTCTTGTATATATAGTTATTAAACTAAAAGTTTGGCATTTTGGTAGTATTTCCGTTAATACTAGGATAGTCACATTGTTTTTCCAGTTAGTTCGAAAGGTTCGGTAATTATTTTTGACTAGGGTTGCCATGTGCACATTGTAAATAAAAAAGAAAAATAAAAATTTAGTCTCCAAAAGTTTTTAAAACTTTAATTTGTGGATGAGCGTTGTCATGTTCTCGCTGAAAATAAAAAGTGTTTCAAAGCGAATTTTTTTTTTAATTCCAAAAAAAAAATTATCTCAAATAAAATAAAATTTTATTTTATGAGCGTTGTCATGTTCTCGCTGAAAATAAAAAGTGTTGCCAAACGAAATTTTTTTTTAATTCCAAAAAAAAAATTATCTAAAAAAATGTCAAAAGAAAAACAATTTTTTTGTTATACTTTTACAGAAATTTAAACATATACTGAAATTTTCCGCTTTTTCTCTAAGCCTATTTTTAGTAAAAAAGTGTCAGTTTAAAGTAAATATATTCTGCTATTTCTGTTCGAAATGAAGCGCTATTTTCAGGTTATCTTCAAAAGTGAATGTTTACTTATACAAAATATCAGAGTTTAATATTTTTCAAGCTGGTGTTGCCATATTTTACTATCGTATTTTTTTTCAAGCCAAGTTAAAGTTTTAAGATTTGGGGCCCTTCTGCCCTTTAAACAATTTTTTTGATAACAAAATTTATGTTTAATGCGCAGATAAATTTTAAAAGCTACTAGATAAAACGGCCCTTAATCTTTTAAATTTCAGAAAACCTCAGTTTGCTTAGTTTTTAATTTTTTCATATTAGAGTTTCCATATTTTCATAACTTAAAAAACTTAAGGAGTCAAACTTTGCAGTTAAAGTACTAAAAACTATTAAAAAAATATATTTTTTGAGGAAAAATTCAAGTTATTTCATTTAGTGTTGCTATATTTTATTTTCCTAAAAAACCACTGTTGCTGTCGCATTTTCGTAACCTAAAATATTTAAGATAAAAAAAAAAAATATGAAATACTTCTTTTTAGTTTTTTTTTGTGCTCATAAATTGCCATATTCACATTTCAACTATAGAAAATATAATTTTCAATTATTTAATTACAACAGCGGAAATATAAGAAAATATTTTTTACTTTTAATTAAAAACCGCAAGTTCCTTTGTCAAACTTTTTTAATTTTCTTCCGACTGGTGTTGTCACATGTTCCGTACATATATGTAAGTTTATTGCAAAATTTCCTTTTTAGGTATTTAAAATAACAAAAGCAACTTATGCATATGGACCACCTTTTGTTTTTAAATTTTCAGACTGATTCTCAGACAAGATTAACATTTTTTTCTACCGGGACTTAAAATTTCAGAACCTACTTTGTTTGTCAAATTTAAAAAAAAAATCACACTATTGCTGCTATATTTTCATTGCTTACAATTTTTTTAATTCAAAATTTATAGTCTTTTTTAAGTTTTTTGGACCAGTGTTGCCAAATATAATTTATGAACAATTATGAAAAATTTTAAATTTTAATATAATATTTGTAATCAAATTGCACATAGATATTTTCCCGTCTACTACTCTTCAATTTACGTTAAACAAAATTTCTGTCGAACATTAATAATTGTAATTTTTGTATTTATGTATTTATTGTTGATACAGTGGAAATAAATAATCAGCCCCTGAGGATGCTAATGAGTTTAGCGAAACGTCGGGCAATAATAGTGAAATAGACTTGTTTTATTTGCACTAAAGGATACAAGATCGGATAAGCCTATTAAAAATTTAATAAAAACATAAATACGAACCGATCGGAACCAAAAACAAAAACAGACAAAACATTTTAAACTGGCTTTAAATAATTTTTAAGGCGTGAAAATCGTAGAAATTTGTATGAACTCGAGCTTACACTCAAACTAGAGCTATTTATAAAAATTTTTCCCTCGATCAAGCCACAAATCATAGAAATTATTCGAAATTAATAATTTTTTGCAGTACTTGGGTACTTGGAATGAGTATGCCAAGTATCCCTTCATCTTTGAAGCCGGCGGTAGATGCATCCAAGCTCAGTATGGTGCTTTATCCGATGGCCAAGTTTCGGTGCGCAACACACAGATTACAAAACTGTGAGTAGTTTCAGCTATTTCCATTTTTTTTGTTTTTTAACTTAAGTGTCAATAATTATTTGATTGCTTTTATTTTCTAAAGCAATGTAAGCCAATCAATTGATGGAATCGCAACAGTCGAAGGACCTGGAAAACTCTCCGTTCGCTTCAATGGCATAGCCTGTAAGTAAAAAAATATTTGCATATCTTTTGTCGAATTTCTACGTATTATGTCAGATTTTCACTTGGCATGAAATGACTAAAATTTTAATGATAAAGTAAGGCATTAAAAATAGCTGTTTATTGCGTTACCGAAATAGTAACTAAATTAATTTCCTTATATCTTATAAGGCACACATAAGTAAGTGGTCATTCCAATGCCCAGTGGAAATTCGAAATTTGAAATTTAAAAAATTGCGTAAATGGAAATGATCGTGTGAGCTATTTTCATAAAAATAATTGCAAAGATATTTTGAATACGAAATTTGTCATTGCAATTTTTGTTATTCAGTGTCTAGTGGAAATCCGGCATAGTGCGTTATTTTGCTACTAATCGATGAAGTTTTTTATTTGGAAAAAAGAACAAGAAATATACTGGACTCTATAACTGTTTTCTATTTCTTTTTGCTCTCCTCGCAGCTCTTGCCGGTGATGCTCCTTATTGGGTTTTAGCTACCGATTATACTACTTATGCCGTTGTCTACAGTTGCACAAACTTGGGAATTGCACACACATGTAAGTAGATATAACATATCTTTGTATAAGCTTAGCATCCAGTGCTCAAAATCTTGAATGAAAATTAAATTATTTGTAAAAAAGTTTTCACTGTGAAAAGTTTTTTTCACAAAGTTTTGTGCCTGTGAAAGAGAAAGGTTAGGCATTTTGCTCAAAAAATTAACTTGTGATAAAAAATATCATTGCTTTTGAATCACAATAATTTGCCAAAAAATTACGTACTAGGAGAA
This sequence comes from Rhagoletis cerasi, assembly GCA_029783565.1. NCBI lineage: Eukaryota > Metazoa > Arthropoda > Insecta > Diptera > Tephritidae > Rhagoletis > Rhagoletis cerasi. Next base: position 11,112 of record JAPVRG010074230.1, read on the forward strand.
AATGGAAAATCCTTTAATAAACGAGAATCGCTTAAAATGATAAAATGAAATGATAAAGCGTATAAATAAAATTTTCTCTGGGTTTGAATTTTTCATTTTCACTTCACCATTTCATAGAACGAGAATTGGCCCCCTGGATACTATGCTGTAGAGATAACTTTCTGATATTTCATTGCTAAGAAAATAATATGGGTATTGATATGAGAAAATATTAAAATAAATAGATTTCAACAGCTCCAAAAGTGTGTGAGAGTGTTTTATGACTCATAAATTAGGAGGCAGCTGGTTTTCTTAGCGAAATAGAGCATGCAATATTAGCTTTGCAACTGCTGCTCTTGCTTCTGCTGCTATTTTTTTCTCAGTTTATCAACTTTATATTATTTGTTTACGCCAGGCTACCGGACCATTGCTCCAATCGGTTCTGAAACTCTCCAAAGTCTTCATCATAGCGGAGTTTCGTGAGGATATGTTACATTTAATACTTCCGTAAAAACACGAATACTATGTATTAGGCGGGCTGTGTTAATTTTCCTTTACATTTTCTAGTTTGGAAAAATTCTGAATATAACATCTCCAACGAAGGGTCCATCAAATGGTTAGTAAAAGCTACTATCTTTCAGGTTTATGGCCTTTGCATATGACGGGTTCTAAAATTTAAGCCTTTTCCTTCTAGTCTGCTTCAATTAGAGCTAACGGGCCGCAGTATATCTTTTAAAAAGTAAATATATTTTTAATTGGACTATAAAGATAATTTTAAATTGGTTATGTGCAGAACGCCATTAATTACAAAACGTGCTTTAGCTGAGAAAAGCAACTGAAACTTTTCATTGTTTTTCGCAAATTGTTTAAACTATTTACATAATCGCGTCTCTGCCGGCTTTCACTGTCTCAAACCCCATCTTCCTATCACTAAACTGTAACCTACATAAATGCACTTCAAGCAATTCATATTTACTTACATTTGTGCTTTGGAATTGCAAACAATTTTTTTCTCGTAGTCTGTCGGAGATCACTCAGCCAGTGCCAAAGCTAACCTAAGAATTTAATTAGCTTACTTTCGGCTCGTACTTTTTCTTTGCCTGCATTTTCATTGTGACTTTTCAAATAGTTTTTAATTTAATTATTGTTTAATTTAATTTAGTTTAGCACTTGTGTAAATGCATGTATATGTACATAGGTATATACATATATACTAGGGTAGTCCTCAAAATACCAAGACCATGGGGCACTCCTTTATTTTGTTCTATGTACAAGCGTAACAAATAAAACATTCACGAAAATTTCAAAATTAAAAAAAATTTAGAGGTTGCTGTCAGGGTTTGAAAAAATTCGACAAATTTTTTTACTTTGACCAGCTCTAACTTAGCGAGTTTATAAATTTAGTTACATTAATGAATTTCAATAGCAAGACAAATTTATCAGATTTCAAGACCAAATTTTGTGGATTTTTTGGGATTTAAAAAAATTAAAATTTTTTAAACCCTGGTAGCACCCCTATAATTTTTTTTAAAATTTTGAAATTTTTATGCACGCCTTTATTTGGTATGTAGAAAAAATAAAGCGGTGCCCCATACAAAATTTATATATTGATATTTTTTAAGGATCCCCTAATACCCTAATACATACATATTACTATATATGTAAATATGAATGTGTGAGCATGCACATAGTTTGCACTATGATCTTCGTTGTGCAATAAATAGTGAATTTTGTTCTTAATAAAGTTCACTAAAGTGTTGACGTTGCTAAATGCTCAATGAGAGTGTCAGTATTTAATCATTGATATATACATTAGGCATATGACTTTTTTTAAATTAAATATACATACCTACGCGAAGAGAAAAGTCGCGCAACCGCAGGGAGCTCCGAGAAAAAAAAAAAAACAAATTTGTAGTGGGGGAGAAACATACTTATATGTATATGGAAAACTCCAAGTTTACCGAATAAAAACAAAAGAACAAAAAATAATTTTTGAAATCAGTTTTTGATCACAGTCATAATTCGACAAATTTGACAAAAAAAATTATAGTTTTTGGTTTTTCATCATTCCTCATTCTCTTCGAGCAGGTACTACATATATTTCATCTCACCTGAAATGAAACGTAGCACGGTGGTTCAAAAGGCATAGGAATCTCTGGACAGACGTTTTTACCTAGGAAAAAGATTTTCTTAGAGCCAATTCAGGTGGAGCAAAAAAGCTCCATAAATAAGAGAACTTTGTCCAAAAATCCATCGTGCCATTTCGATGAATTAATCCTCTAAAAAATACATTTGAAAAAGTCTTCGTTTGGTTTGCACCATTCACCAAGAAAGAAAACATTTTTCACTTCAGTAAATTCCATTAAAATCGCAAGTCTGTGCTATTTTTCTCTGCTCTGTGAATTTGAAAATTCTCTATAAATGATAAATTCATGTTAAAGAAAAAACGTCACACTTTTGTTTGCACTAAAACCTAAGTACATAGAAGCTCCTAACAGTAGTCTCTTTCGTACATATGTAAGCTCATTAATTTGGCTTAGTGGGTAGGTAGTAAGCTCAGCTACTAAGCTATGGTGTATAATCTGAGTTGCAGATCTCTCTGCTCTTTGATCGGCTCTAAACAATATCGTGTCTAAAATATTTGCGCGCCAGTTAATACTCTTTGTTGTTGTTTTGAGTTCGTACATTTTTGCTTTTGTTGTTTATTTACATATGTTTTGAGTTGGCAAAGAAAAAATGTAGTAAAAACTTTTGTTATCATAAAACTGTGAGCTGCACAATTGAACTCTGGTGTCATAACAGCTAGCCAGTTGCCAGTCATTGCGAAGGCATGCATGTAAGTAAAAATATTAGGGTGGTTCACAAGTGAAATTTATTAAAACTTAGCTGAAAACAGGAAATAAAATAATATGAAACAAAAAATAAAATAAAAAATAAAATATAATAAAAAAGTAAAAATTTAAATATTAAATAAATCAAATTAAAAAAAAGTAATTTCAGATAAAATAAAAAAACAATACATAGTTTAATAAAACATACAAAGTAAAATTAGAAAGTAATTTAAAAAGAGAATATAAAAATTAAAAAAATATAAAATAAAAGTAAAAAACTTAACAAGTGGCGAGAAATAAAATAAAACAATAGTAATTTAACAAAAAAAATATATATATATTCAAATAAAAAATAAACCAATATTAAAAATAAAATATGTGTAAAAAAATATCTAAATAAAAAAATAAAACCTATATAAAATTAGATACAAAAAAATTTTAAATAAACATAGTAAAATAAAGTAGAATGAAATAAATAAATTATTAAAATGAAGTAAAAAATAAATAAATTAATATAAAATAAAATATATTAAAATAAAATAAAATAAGAAATAAATTTAAAAAAAATTAAAGCATTAAATTAAATTAAATGAATTTAAGTGAAGCAA